>AYEL01068496.1:0-78323 GCA_000484575.1 Olivierus martensii | reverse complement strand
TTGAAAATTTAATCAATTAAACATGTTAACTACACAAATGCATTGTCCAAATTTCATTACTCTACAATAATTTTTTCTTGGTGTTGGGATTTTTTTTTCCGTCAGTGTATATATATTATATTAAAAAAAATGTTGGTTTTGACTATTTGCTTATTGGCTATTTCAGGTCGTTCAGGTCGTATGAAAATTATGAGGATGTTCTTTAATACAACCTTCATAATTTACAGAATGTTCAGAACTTATGAATCTATATGTTTTTCCGCACTTACAAGAGGAGGCTCAGACATTGGGTCACCGATTTATTTATTTTGTACACTTGTAGTAGTTCTCTAGGACAATAAAATGCGCAAGCTAGAAAATGCACAACTCAAGCATTGTGAAGAAAATCGAGCGCTGAACTCATAATTATTAGAATTCGAAAAGATCATAGATATTCTGGTTGTGCAATGGTTAGTCTCTTACATTCGTAATTGTGTGATTGTTGGTTTGATCCTCAGATGTCTAATTTTTTATTTTTATTATTTTTACTTACATTGTTTTGTATAATACAGTTATTTGTATATTTTTTATTTGTTTTAAGTATTTATGTATATTTACATATTTTTTTGTCAACAGATGACGCCACGTTCCATTCTGTAACAAGTAGTTCTGTGAGCAAGGATGTCTATAAGGATCTTGCTATACCCTCCATATCAAGAAGAAGGGGGAAAAAATGTCTGTAAGGAAGAATATTTATTCTAAGTTTCTGACTGCAGTGTGTGTGTGTGGTATATTTTAAAATTACTTCGCTATTTAATTGTAACAAAAATAAAAACTGTTCCGAACGATTTTTGTTGATAAAATATTTGCTAACCATTCTATGTAATAAAAAATCAAACGATGTTTATCCATGACAATCTTAACAATTTTACCGTCGCGTAATATCGTTCTGTGTTATAGGATAGCAGAAATGGAGCAGACTACTAGTTCTATAAATATTCCCAAAAATCAAAATGATGATAATTTAATACATAGTAATGTGGCAAAACTTCGTTTGAAAAATGCATTCTTGTATTGCAAAAGTCTTCTTCTGGAGAACGATCTTATTACTCCAACCTCATTGTTAAACATTTCTGAAGATGCAATAGTAAATCGAAGAAGAGCTGCATCATTCTGTTATCAAAATGTTAAATGAAAAAAACTCGTATCTGAAGAGGAGCTCATTTCTTTGATGAAATTGATAAAGAAAATCAATCAATTCTAAAAAGTTAAAGTTGATGTGTCGGTCCAATATACGCATAGTAAAGCTATCACTTTGGGCCCTGTCCGCAATTTCCGTCCTTCACCATCCGGGCCCTCCACAGATGTGGGTGCAGTCTGTAATTGGAACTGGCCCCGCCCCTTAGTAATATGCCTGATTGGAAAGGGGAGTAAAAGTACAAAAAAAAGCCATCGCTTATACGAATGATTCCGTGTCCATGCATATGTACTGTGGCCTTAGGACTTCCTCTATCCTTTCCTTCTCCTTCACCACCTCCTCTTTCAGGCTCTCCATGGAGTTTACCTCCTGGAGCCTCTGCACCTTATCATATTGGAGGATCCAAATTCAATTCCGAATCACACCTCCAGTTTTTAAGAGGTCGGCCGAATGGCCGCGTAGAAAACTGGCTTAACATCCTGGAGGACCGGGATTGATAATATTGCAGTCATCAAAGTCAAATTTTCATCAAAACCTTTCACAAAAAAATTAACCTATTTCATGAACCCTTATAGAGGACTCGTACCTCAGGCAGGGCATATGTCAGGCCGATTTTTTTGTCAACAGATGACGCCACTTTCCACTCAGTAAGAGTACTAACTTGTAAGTGGTGGAGCAAGCCCTTCCACAGGCTGCCCACTGCTGCGGAGGGGTCAGCTGAATTGTGGAGGCGGGGATCGACGGCCGGGCCCGGACCCAATGATAAATATTCAATATATGGATTGATAGAATTTAATAAATATCAATTAAATTTTGAATAGTAAAATTGCATCGATTGAATTATTCATATAAAATATCAAAACATTAACATAACAGAATATCAATTATATTCAAACAATCGTTTGCAAATAATTCTTTCAAAACAATTACCAATTTTTTAAAAAATCTATTCTCAAGTGATTGTATATGAATGATTAATTCATTTACAATATTTACGTTTCTTCAATTTTTAACTTTGAATAAAAATTAAATTTGAGATTTAATTGCTAAGCAATCTTTAGAAATGAATATGGATATTCATTCAGAATATACCTGTCAAATGTTTGAAGATGCTATCAGAGAAGAATTCATTATTTGCCCATCTTCAGAGTTAATCTTCCAAGGTACTACCACCGGAAATATGTAATTTAATTTATTTAATATTATAATTTATCGTTTCACATTTATTATCTTTGTTTTCCTAAGGTCCTTCCGAACAGATGTCTACTACCGAATTAAAATTATTCAATATGACCAGGGCTACCAAATGTTTCAAACTAAAAGCCATGGATCCAAGTAAATATTCGGTTCATCCATGTTGCGGATTCATTCAGCCAGAAGAATTAACAGTTATAAAAAGTAAATTAAGTACTTATGGTTTACCAGTTATGATATTTTCAAATCCGAGGTCAAAATTAATGATAAATACATATATTTACGAAAAAATTGTGAAAATATTGAGATTTTTGGGTAATTAATAGTTTTTAAAGGATAGCAAAATGTTCTACTGATATTTATTTATTTATATTTTAGTTTCTCTCCGACCTAGTCAATCTGATCAGATTTTTAAAACAAGACATAAATTTCTGATAGAAGTTATTGATGCGTCACAGCAAGATACTAATCCTTTGACCATAGTAATTAATTTTATATTATAATTAATATTTTAATTAATAATTAAGAATTAATATTGTAAACATAGAGTTATAATTTTTATCGATAGTAAATAATGTTGCTGCTATTTTTTATAAGAAAATATAACAAATGAATATGGTAATTTAATAATCCATGCAGTCTGAATAAAAAAAAGGAATGATTGTATAAAATTTGAATGTTTTGCAATGGTTTACTTTAAAAATATTTTATAGTGAGTTTGATGCATAGAAAGATAGCATGTTAAAATAAATATAAAATCTTATCAAATGACAGCAAGATATTGATATTTAATGCTTTGAACGGTCGCCATCTTGTAATGATGATATGTAGAACTCATGGTAGTACCTTAAGAATTAATAGTCCTATGCTTTTGATAATAGGAAATAATCTCTCAAAATACGAATGCTTTATCATGTTTGATTCTGAAAGATATCTTGCTGGAAGGAAAAATAACACAGAGCCATTTTTATAAAAGTAACTTAAAAATGGTTATAATTTTCTAAATTGCATTGAATAGTTTCAAAGTATTTGGCATTAACGAAATTCTGGAAATAATTCACAGGATTTTTTTGCATTAATTCCTAAATTAGTTATCAGTAGGGTGACCGTGTGGTATAGCTGTGTCTTATTACTCTGGAGAATAGTTTGCAGGTGTGGAATCCGGAATTGAACCCAGGTTCAACTCCGGATTCCACACCTGCAGTTTTTAGGAGGAATCCGGCCCAACTGTTGAACCCCATCATTCAACATTCCGTTTGACTCCATGAATGGTATTGGCCAATCTTGATGGGATGTACAAGTACCACCCGGCCGGATTGGCCGCGTGGAAACGCTTCGGCTTTCCACTTTGGAGGACGCCGGATTGGCCGCGTGGAAACGCTTCGGCTTTCCACTCTGGAGGACCCGTGTTTACCCTAAGGCTGGCTCTGTATATCAGCAATAGGTCTCATGAGTCGGTCGGATTGGCCGCGTGGAAACGCTTCGGCTTTCCACTCTGGAGGACCCGGGGCAGTTTACAAAGACATAATGTTGTATTTTTCTAATGGATAATACTTTGGCCGGATAGCCGCGTGGAAACGCTTCGGCTTTCCACTCTGGAGGACCCAGGTTCGAATCCTGGGTCCCACCCCTTGAAAAAATCGCCCCGCCACATAGTATTCTACCTGAATGGAGTGTGGCATCATCTGTTGACAAAAAAAGTGGCCACCACTAGATAATGCATATTTCTTGTGCGATATGGCGGTTTAACTAATATTTCTATTTGAATTGAATGATGCAACAAACTTATCTCAGAAAATGGATTTTTTGATTGGCCCCAAGATTTTCTCCCAATATACAAAAAAACAAAAAAAAATTCATATCATACCATAATTTTAAATGGATTTTTTGATTGGCCCCAAGATTTTCTCCCAATATACAAAAAAACAAAAAAAAAATTCATATCATTATATTTACCATTTCAGTGGAAGAATGCCGATTCGAAAAATATCTTCTCCAAGAAACTATATTGTGTGTTCAGCGAAGATCAAGTAGGAATATCGCGATTTTAACATTTATAATTTTAAACATTTCACGAATGGTCTTAAAAATATTTAAATTTTTTTCAGGATATTCCTGATAAGGAGCAGGAATATAGTGCAGTTTATGAATCGTCGGCCCAAGTATGATATGAAAAATATTTTATTTTATGTTTATTAAAATCAAAAGTTAATTATAAATTATTTTAAAACTAGTTCAAAGATCTGCTGGATTTGGAACAAATTCGTTTCAATAATAGAGAATTGATGGAAGAATTAGAACAATTGAAAAAAGAGAATGATTCACTTAAGGTAAGGTGTTTGCATACTACAGAGATTCAAGAACAGATTTATATGATAGGATGCAAATTTTCTACAGGAAGAATTATTTTCACATGCAAGAAAACAGCCCGTGAAATCTACAAAAGACGTAGTAAATTGCTAAATTAATTTTATTATTTATTCATAAAAATTAAGAAATATATATATTTTTATTCTTAATTAATTTTTCATGTTTTTCGTTAACAGTTAATCCAAATTAGTTTATCGACTCTTTTCTTTATTACGTTCTTCATGATTGGTATTGTGTTCCAAACTTGCTGGATTAAATATGAATAAATTAATTTATTCTTTATTTTGAAAAATATATTTTCTAAAATTAAAAAAATATATATTAATTGTTTTCTTGCATATAAGATTAAATATAAAAAATAAAATTCAAAAAAATTTATACAGGCATACCAATAGTTATGTCACTTTAGATTCCAGACTGATACCATAAGTTATCTCAAAAATGTCCATAAATCGAAGCATTGATTTTCACTTATAAATGCATGCAATACACTGTAATTCTTACGTACGTACATAATAAACATAACAAACCATTTTTTTATTAAAATTTACTGCTGAAAAACCATAACTGAAAATTTAACACTGAAATTTTGGAGACTGATGGAAATTTAAACTGTACGTAACTTCGAAGCGCCATAAGTCGAGGAACCGAAACTCGGAGTATGACTGTATAAGGGAATGAGCATTGCACATGGTTAATATTATAAATATTACTTTACATTCTATTTATCCCCTTAGAAGTATTTTAATCGAAGAATTTACATAATCTCATGTGAATCTCATATTAGTTCTTCAGTATCTCTATGTATTTCTTATGTAATTGTATGTAATCTCTTACATAATTTAATATAATCTCTTCAAATTGAGATGTCTTGCTGTAAGATTACATCTGGAACGGAGATAAAGTTGCTTCAGAAGCAGCTTTATCTCGGTTTCGCTCAAAACGAAAGAAACAAGAAGAAGTTTTGAACATTGACAAAACCTCCTTCTTGATATTGGCAATCATCATACAAAACTGAGTTTATATATTTGCAGAACATACGCATTTATAGCAAAATAAATATTTTAAAGAGTATTTTTTCCCTCTATTGCTACTATATATATCATCTTGAATATTTGAAAAGTATAATTTTACTTGTAGCACATTATAAATATTCATAATTGGAAAATTATTTATTTAATCATTAAAAAAAGTTTGATCTATGTCATAATCATACAGCTAAACAGACCATTAATATGCTCATTATTGAATGAATTATGAAGTGGCAATTACGCAAAATAATTTTTAATGTGATAAAAAAATTTCCGTAATATTAATTTATCATTAAAAAGTGCGTGATGTATACAAAGCTACTTTTATCAGTCACTCGATCTAGTTTTAGGGAAGTTGTTGACTTTTTAATACAAGTAGCTGTATTCTGACCTCTTTGGTGGAGCGTAAGTTTAATTAAACCAGTTAGACTAGAATTTAAATTCTTTCCGCAATTCGTATTCATATCACGGTTTCCGTAAACCAAAGCGTACTGGGCATGCGCAATCTCCATCTGTTTATAAGACTAACACGTGGTTTTATTTACATTGCACGACTAACACGTGGATTTATCTCAAATTAACAAAATCCTTAACAAAACGGAAAAGTTGTAACCCAATCGTGGAAATTTGGATTTAGAAGGAATATGTGACTGAAGATAAGCGAATCAATTAATCAGCTAATTCAAAATAATTTGATCGATATGATGTAGAAAAAACGAATCGATTTTGGTTAAAAAATGATCAACATCGCCTTTCAAAATGCATTATCCGTTAAATGGCCCTCAGCAAGATCTGAGTTTGACACCTCTGCTCTAGCAGATCCCAATAATATACGCGAATTTCATTTAAATGGCAATTGTGGGATCAGATATCAGGCTGGATAAATGAATGGTCGGTTAATCCGAAAACACGTAAAATACCATTTATATATTGTTAATTAAATAAAAAGTTATATATATCGTATATAAAAGTTTATTAAACATTTACTTAGATAAAAATGGGTATTCTTCATTTGTTTTTTCGATCTAAATTCGTTTTTTGAAGCAAAATCGCGGAACGTTTTTGTTTATATCAATGTCAGATGAATTATCTTAGTGTTCGATATATCTTATCGCAATTTCTCTCTTTCCAAATGATTTATATTGTTTCATTTTTTATCTCCGCTCATAGTTCGATGAAAATGTGGCCGGATAAAGTTGCTGAGGCCAAGGTCATTTTAAATGAGTTTTATCTGCATTTTTAATATTTACTATGATTCCAGTTCCACATCTCCAGTATTTCAGGAGGGGTCTGGGCCCGGCCTATTTTTTTTGTTAACAGATGACGCCACTTTCCATTCAGGGAGAATACTAAGTGACTGGATTGATAACGGTTGATTTTTTTTGTCAACAAATGACGCCACATTCCTTTCTGGTAGAATACTATGTGGTGACAAGCCCTTCCACAGGCTGCCCACCCTTGCGGAGGGGTCAGCCGGATAACAAGCCCTTCTACAGGCTGCCCACCCCTGCGGAGGGGTCAACCGGAATTTGGGATCGACGGGCCGGGCCCGGACCCCATGATAAATATTTTTAAGGGGACGGGGATCGATGGGCCAGGCCTGGACCTCATGATAAATATTTTCAATGGATGATCCGGACCCCATGATAAATACTTTCAAGGGGATTTATCCTAGATACTCGAGATACTATAGAACCCGAGACTCGAACCCGGGTCCTCCAGAGTGGAAAGCCAAAGCGTTTCCACCGAGACTCGAACCCGGGTCCTCCAGAGTGGAAAGCCGAAGCGTTTCCAGGCGGCCTGCCGAGGCCAGTTGAAATGAAAACGGTTAGGTTAGGTTAATTAGATTAAGCCGCCATATCCACATGGGATATTCTGTGTTAGGTTAATTAGATTACGCCGCCATATCCTCATGGGATATACTGTATCTGGCTGCGGACTGGCCAACACCCGTGATGGGGTCAACCGGATAATTGAAGGATGGGGTTCAATGGAAGAGCCCATCACAGGCTGGCCAACGCCATGATGGGGTCAACTGGATGGTTGAAGGATGGGGTTCAACGAGCCGGGCCGGACCCTTCTGGGAAAAACTGGAGGTGTGGGACCCGGATTTGAACCCGGATCCTCCAGGGTGATAAGCCAAAGCTTTACCACGAGGCCATTCGGCCGACAATAAATACATGATTAAAAGATTTTAGTATTTATTCCCGTTTGCCAACATGCACTGAGATGTAGTGATAAAAGAATCTGTTGCTAAAAAGAGATAGATACGGAAATTATTAAAGATTTATCTTGAGTTTATTATGTATCAGACATCTAAAGCAAAAAGTATAGAAAATCACCCTATGAAAATCTAAAAGTTTATAGTATTAAAAAGTCCAATCATTTTAAGTGTATATGACTCGGATTTGAACCCGGATCCTCCAGGGTGGTAAGCCAAAGCTTTACCACGCAGCCAACCGGCTGACGAAGTAAGAACTGATAAGAGGGAGTCTACCGTATTGTTTAAGAAACTCTTGTTTATCAAGAATCAATAGAAGATTACTTGTTTACTCCTAATATTTGCTTTTGGGTGGCCGGATAGCCGAGTGATAACGCGTTGGCGTGCCTCGCAGGAGGACTCGGGTCTGGTCCCGGATTTTTTCGGGGTACTGGGCTCGGGCTGATCCCCGTCCTTCACCATCCGGCCCCCTCCAAGGGTGTGGATGCAGCCCGTGGTTGGAACTGGCCCCGGGTAATCTGCCTGATTGGAAAGAGAGCATAAAATACGCAAAAAATATTTGCTATTGAATTAAACTGATTTATTTCTACAATTTGAATTGCACTGATGATTTTGCCATTTTTTAAACTGGCATAAACTTAATCTTTCCGAAAATTTAAACTGACTTGTGAGTCTATTTTTGTTGAATTTGAAACTGGTTTCAAGAAACAAATAATATCACCTTCTTGGTTTAAACCTAATAATAAGTTTTAACTGTTAACTTAAAAAAGTCAGAATACCGGCCAAGGACTGCAGACAATATCCTCCACACCACAGAGATGTCAAGGACAACCATTAGAGTAAAAAAATCACCAAATACTGTATAAAAAGCATTGCATGCCCTACTTACTAAGTTTATTTTTACTTTTTTACATTTGCATATACAGTAAGACCTCGCTTAACGCTGTTTCGATATAAAGCGTTTTTTCCGAATTATATATTTTTATTGATTCATTTTGGCGTGGTTTTTCAAGCCGTTATTCTTACATAAAACTGAAATCGCAGGAATTTATTGCATCGATACTCCTATGCCGTCTCACAGTGCGTTTCATGGTGCAGTACATATGAAAGTCTGCTGCGGTCAGAGTTCATATTTATGATTGGTCTGCAGTATATACGAAAGTCTGCTGCGGTCACAGTTCATATTTATGATCTTCATCAACTTATTTCAATACATACGAAAGTCTGCTGAGGTCAGAGTTCATATTTATGATCGGTCATCAATATTATTTTACAGTAATAAAAATAATTAAATAAATAAATAAATAATAATTATTATTTATTTATTTTACAGTAATAAAAATAACAATTATCCGAATTATTTTAGCTTTAACCTGAATGTTGCCACTTTACACTATAGTTCCTTGAAGTTAGTACTTTTTCTTTCATCAATATTTTTTCATTGTTATAGTTTCCAGCAATCTGATTACTACTTTTTGTTCTTACTTATTTTAGCTTTAACCTGAATGTTGCCACTTTACACTATAGTTCCTTGAAGTTAGTACGTTTTTCTTTCATCAATATTTTTTCATTGTTTATAGTTTCCAGCAATCTGATTACTACATTATTCTTTGATCAATATGTTTTCATTGTTTATAGTTTATTGCAATCTGATTACTACTTTTGTTCTTAAAAAACTTTTTTATTTTCTAATTTTAAGGTATTTTCATGAATGATTTATGAATACAAATTGATATTAGCAATAAAAACTGTTTATGAATATTTGTGAATACAAATCGATATTAGCAATAAAAAAATGTCTATAATTAATGTAATATGCAATAAAAATGTCTGTAATTAATGTAATACAATAGTAATAATACATGTTACAAAATAAAAAAAAGAATTAATGTTGAATACAAATCGATATTAGCAATAAAAATGTCTATAATTAATGTAATATAATAGTAATAATATATGTAATACAAATCGATATTAGCAATAAAAAATGTCTATAATTAATGTAATATACAAATCAATATTAGCAATAAAAAATGTCTATAATTAATGTAATACTATACAAATCGATATTAGCAATAAAAATGTCTATAATTAATGTAATACAACAGACAAATTGATATTAGCAATAAAAAATGTCTATAATTAATGTAATACAACAGGTAATACAAATCGATATTAGCAATAAAAAATGTCTATAATTATTGTAATACAATAGTAATAATATAGTACAAAATAAAATAAAAAATGCTATGTATATATTTTTTATTCACTGTCTTGTTTGACCTATCCTCATTATTTGCGTATTAAAATGACCTCATTTAACGCTGTTTCATTTAGCGCTTTGTTTCCTTGGAACATATCCAGTTCAACGCTGTTTCATTTAGCGCTTTGTTTCCTTGGAACGTATCCCCCGCGTTAAACGGAGTTTTATTGTAAATCACACGTTAAAGAGATCTTCAAAGTCGATGCTCAAATAAATAAAAAAAATTCTTAAATTTGATATTTAATATATTTTTTAACTGGTTTACAATCTTTAAGAAAATTTTTTTACTGATTTTAATGCTCATATTAATTATAAAAAAAAAATCAAATTTCTCCTTGAAAGTTAAATATGAAAAAAGTTACAAAATTATTGTATCAGTTACCACAAATACAAACATATTACTCAAACAAATAACGAACAATGCAATTAAATCGATTTTTCCTTAATTACAATTAAAGAATAACGTTAAAATATAAATAACGAAAAAATTTTCAAAATTTTCATTCAGAGGGCAGCACATGCGATATTTCTTTTAGCAGGTATTATATACTATAGTATAAATAACTCTACTTTCACAATAAAGAGTGATGCAAAGTAGACTATTTCTTTTAGCAGGTATTATATACTATAGTATAAATAACTCTACTTTCACAATAAAGAGGAGTGATGCAAAGTAGAATGTTCCTGCTCATCCGGCTTAAGCCATATCATGTTTTATGTGACTTTTTTTTGCTGGATTTATAAACAATAATAAAACTTTACAGATTCAAATAAATGATAATTAATTTATACTTAAAATGATTAAAATTTTGTAGCAAAATAATACATGCACATGGCAAAAAACAGAGCTATAGATGCTTCAACAGCTTTGTTTACAAGGAATTGCTAAAAAAAAAACTTGAAAAATGTTATCAGCAGCAAAATATTAAACATATTTTTTCATGGAGATTCATGCTTGCATTGATAACAAACAAATTATTTTTTCCTGAAAAATAATTAAGTATCATATGCTAATTCGAGTTAAGTAAAGAGAGGAAAAATAAAGTAAAAATAACCTTTCAGTGTTATCTGGTAATAAAATTTCCAGTTTAGTTTCCTTTCTACAGAAATTAATAATCGAATAAAAATTTTTCCACAAAAAGTCTGACGAAAGTGTTCTTTAGTTTTATATTCGTGTCAATGACACAGACTTAAAACCAAAGCAACCTGTTGCTTTGCATGTCGTAAATCTGAACATCTAACTTTATTATACTTGAATCAAACTGAAATAATTTTTTATTTTTTTAGAAATAAATATTACTAGGCGTTCAGTGATAGTGATGCTGATATTGGATGGTCAATATCAGCAGCACTATTAATTACGTTAAGATGATCAATATCAGCACACTAATATCTCTAGTAGTTAGGTGCGGTTTCCATTATACGATTTCGTCCAGCAAAACGGATCCGTAGCCGGTATCCTAGCAACGGCCCGTTTACGGACAGCAAAATCACGGAACGGATCCGACTAGACCTCTATCCTACTTTCTGCTGGATACGGATCCTTACGGATTGAACGTCACCGATTCGACAGCCAATAAGAAACTACTCTGTTGTAAACGAATTTTGAAAAACATGATGGTAAACGACGAAATACATATATTTGTTTATTATTCTATATTAAGAAAATTAATTAAAAATTTCATACCATAATTTATAATTTATATAAATTCAGTGACTAAAATTAGAAATTTTAATAAAAATATGCAAAAATTATTAGTATAAATAATTTGATTTTTAGCCACAAAAAAAGCATTTACACGAGAAAAAAAAATTATTTTTAAATTCAATTTCAAAAGGTATTTATCCAGAGACAAACATGTCAAACAATATTCTAATTGAAAAGTTTATATATATTTTAGTAATAATAAATTTAAATTTGCACAATATTGTTTTTTTTTTTATCTTTCCTCGAAAGAATTCTACATGTATCCGAGCAGAGATGAGAATAGAATTTCAAAAAAGTTATAAAAATCGAATTTATAAAAGTTGTCATGGAACAAACTTGACGATACAAGAATTTTAACTCTCATTTAATGAAAGTTCTGATATTAAAAGTGAATGGAAAGAAAGAAAATCAGAAATTGCATGAAAATTTGTTTTGTTTGTTTCTATCAACGTGGTTTTCTGTAAAGAATTAAACACATTAATTTCTTTTCTCCTGTTAAATTGAATGTGTGCCTTTTAAAATTTTAATTATAAATTTGCGTTAAATATTAAAATTTTGACAAATTTATCTTCTTTTTTTATTACACTGATAGAGCAACGATATTAAAAAGAATATTGCTTATTTTTTAATGACTATATTTATAAGTTTACAAGGTCAGGAAAACAGTAGTCATTCATAGAAAAAAAGCTATTAATAAATTTTTGTAATTTTTATGTGGAATACTTATCTCTCTCCACTACATTAAATATTTATCTATAAGTATTTTGTCTATTTACGCAATGTAGTTGTAAATATATAAAGAACTGCATTTCTGTCCTAAGTATACAACTTTGTTCTTCTATCAAATTAATAATTTATTACTATAAACGATTATTTTGATAGGCTAATTATATGCTTAAGTTTAGACTTAAAAGTGCTAAAATAAATTATATTTGATGTCAGATATTGGTTGAGATTTTTATATATTTTTTTAAATATGAATATATTTCTTAATATATTCATATTTATTAATAATGCTTTTTAATTTTTATGTATAATCTACGCTAATTCTCTCTGCTGCTATTTTTATGCATATGATTTTTAAGTAATTTTTTTAAAAAATTGAATTTTTAATTTAAATTTTTAAAAATTGAACTATTGAAATCGTCAAATTAATTTAAAACTTTTACTTTATTGCATTCATCATCATCATCATTTCTTAATTCATCCAGACTGGATATACAGGGTGTAAAGAAACTTCGTCGTATAATTTTGTGTGCTGATAGGGGACCTCGAAACAAGTCGAAAATGTCTAATAAACATATGGTTTAAATGGCACCGTTTTCGAGTTATAACCTTTTAAAGTAAGCCAATCGCCATCTAGTTTGCAAAGCGTCACGACGCGTCGCGTTGCCACTAAGTATCGCATTGGGTTGCTCGCCTTCATATTAACCCGGTAGTCAGTACGAGAGCGATGCAACGCGACGCGTCGTGACGCTTTGTGTACTCGACAATGGTTAGCTAGCTTTAAAGAATTATAATTCGAAAACGGTGCTATTTAGACCATATGTTCATTAGACTTGTTTTGAAGTCTCCCTATCAGTACACAAAATTTTAAGACGAAGTTTTTCTTCACCCTGTATATGCCTCTGTTTTTTCCAGATGCATCTATCTTGTGCAACCTGCATCCACTGGAAACCAGTTACTTTATAAGAAAATAAGATCTCTCTATTATTTGTATTGCCTGCCATGATTTCTTTTCACTTGCCTTGGCTGCCACTACATAATTCTCTTTGTCCATCGATTATCGGTGTATCTCGCTATATAGTCTGCTCAATGCCACATATTCCTTCTAACTGTTACCAGCATGTCTTCTATTTTGGTTTGTTCTCTTCTCCATATGTTAGTCCTTCCTGGTGAATCCATCTTTCAATGCTTCTTTGGGTTGTTTCTAGTTTCTGTTATTAATATATATAATAAATATTTTTTTAATAAATATTACACTATTTCCAGAATAAATAAAGTTTAGTCAAATTAGCTTTGAATTAGAAATTTTATGAATGTAAAAATATTCATGTCATATTATTAAGATAATATTAACTTTAATATCATCATCATCATCATCATTTATATTTCATCCACTGCTGGATATATGTGCCTCCTTCTTTTGCTTCCAGATGCACCTATCTTGTGTAATCTGCATTCACTGGGAACCAATTACTTTTCTTATATCATTTCTCCATTGTTTGTATTGCCTGTCTGGATGTCTTTTCCCTTGCCTTGGTTGCAACTCTATACTTCCATTTGTCTATCGGTTGTCGGTATATATCGCTATGTGACCTGCCCAACGCCACTTACTGCCTCTAAAATGCTACCAGTATGTCTTCTATTTTTGTTTGTTCTCTAATCCATATGTTGGTCTGACGGTCCCTTCTGGCGAATCCTAACATGTATTTTTCCATTCTTCTTTGGGTTTTTACTAGTTTCTGTTCCATTTTCTTTGTAAGAGTCCATGTTTCACAGCCATACACCATTACTGGTAGTATATATAGGTTGAACAGTCATTCTTCTTTGGGTTGTTACTAGTTTCTGTTCCATTTTCTTTGTAAGAGTCCATGTTTCAAAGCCATACACCATTACTGGTAGTATACATAGGTTGAACAGTTTTTTTGAGGCATATCGGTATCCTATTGTCCCTTAGGAAGTTACTATATCGACCGTATGCACTCCATCCCAATTGCATCCTATGTTGAATTTCTCTTATCTGTTCTTCTTGGATTGTGAAGTTTAATACCGTAAAACCTGTCAAGTGGTGGTCCTATATATATGGACAGTGTGAAAAATGACTTCTGCTGTATTTCCTGTGTACTTTTGTGTTTATATTTGAATAAAACATGAAATCATTTGTCTCACACTTAGTACACCATAAGCTTATTCTGATATCATTAGGGTTCCTTATGTTTTCGCAAACAGCTGTTTCCTGGTGGACCTATAGTTATGAGCAGCAGTGTATTCAATATGGTTCTCAGTGCTGTACAACTGCCATGAAATGAATTAAACCACTTTTTTAAATAATAATATTAATTTATTTTTTACAATTCACAAATATTGTTAAAGCAAAAAATTCTATATTACAAACTTAAAATTGTACTACTAAAATTATTCACATCAGAAATTCACTGCTGTTTATAAAATGCATTTTGGCCTTTGTGTTTGGCCCTCAGTTATATGCATGAATTTTCAAAATTAAAAATTCAAATTTGAAATTAAAAATTCATGCATAAAACTGAGGAGGGCCAAACACAAGGACCGAAATGCATTTTATAAACAGCAGTGAATTTCTGATGTGAATAATTTTAGTAGTACAATTTTAAGTTTGTAATATAGAATTTTTTGCTTTAACAATATTTGTGAATTGTAAAAAATAAATTAATATTATTATTTAAAAAAGTGGTTTAATTCATTTCATGGCAGTTGTACAGCACTGAGAACCATATTGAGAATTTTTTGCTTTAACAATATTTGTGAATTGTAAAAAATAAATTAATATTATTATTTAGAAAATGGTTTAATTCATTTCCTGGCAGTTGTACAGCACTGAGAACCATAGTGAATATAAAAATCTGTATTTTTAAAAAAACAGATATGGAAACTTAGTATTCCAGTAAAATTAAACAGATAGTTTTATTTAATTTACAATTTATAAATGGTATTTTTCATGTGTTTTCAGATTAATCAATCATTTATTTAACTGGCCTGAGGTCCAGTCTCATAGAGGCCAGTTAATCAGGAATCTACCATATAATTTATATAATAAATTATATATTGTATATATAAATATACAGGATGGCCATAATTAAAGAGGAGACATTTAGATCCTGATAGCCAAAAATCTGTTGGACCAAACTCAGCCAAATTTGTTGTACATACTTTCAGACTAAGGGAATTTGATTTTGATAATGAAAATAAATAGTTCTGAAATGTGCCACCAGGCAGAAAATGCTACTGTATATGGAATTAATATTCAAATTCACACTCACAAAAGCAAAATTATACAAATTTCAGTCAATTGATGTCATCATGTTTGCGGATATAAACCTATACAGGAGTGGCATGATCTAATATGATCTATTGGACATTGATGTGATTGTTACTTTTTGAAATGCTCTGTTTATGTAATTGGGCTTTGATTGATCATGTAAACAGGCATTGCACATAGAATAAATCTTTATTACCAAATAATGGTAATGCTTTTCTTGTTTCACTTCTGTTATTCCAGACAGCAAAAGGCATACAGAAAGCTCCATGACTATTATCAATTTACAAAAAAATGATTTCACTCTTTGAAAAAAAAATAGATCTTTACAAGTGTAATCAAGACAAAGATGCAAACTCATATCAAATGAAGAACATATTTCAACTGCTGTAAACGAAGCTATAGATGCTTTACATGGATGTAGCAGTGCTCTGGCATTATCCAGGCAACTGAATATGCTATATTCAACTATGTGAAAAAGCTTGTGCAAAATACTAAAGTTTTTCCCTTACAGCTGACCCAAGTCCGACAACTGTTCCAAATGATGCAGAAACTTGCTTGAACTTTTCTCATCAATTCCTAGCTCAGATGGAAGTGGATAATGCATGGCCTTGGAACATCCTGTGAAGCAATGTGGGCCATTTTTATCTCAATGGCTCTGTCAATACAAACAACTGTCTGATTTGGGCTACGGAGAACCCTTTTATACACTGAAAGTCAGTGTGGTGTGTCATTACTGCCTTGTTCATAATTGGTCCATAATTTTTAATTCAGCCAACAGGGCAGTGACTTGTTCTGTCACTGCAGGGAGATATTGACAAATGTTACTCAATTTCTTTGTTCCACAACTCCAACAACATGGATTTCTCAACACAACTATGTTTATACAGGATGAAGCACCCCTTCACATAGGATTGACAATACAGCAAATCCTACAACAGCATTTCACCGAAGACCAAATAATTAGTTGAGTATTCCCTATGAAGTAGCAGTCTGTTCACCTGATCTGACTTCATATGACTTTTGGTTGTGGAGATATTTGAAAAATTTGGTTTACCAAGGACATGTGGACAATTTAGTAACTTTAAAGTACCAACGAATTCTTCATGAGACAAATCTTTGGAGATTTCCTTATTCCACAGTAGAAAATGCAGTTCATAGAAAACTGCAGTTTTTGGAAAATGTGCAAAGGCAACATATTGAACCATATTTGTAATTGATTCAGAATAAAAACTATTGTCAACTGTGATCTTTTATTTTCTTTATTATATGTTCTTAACTTGCTGTGCAGCAACATTTTTCCCTTGTGGCACATTTTGGAACTATTTATTTTCTTTGTTGAAATTGAAAGTATGCACACTAAATTTGGCTGAGTTTGGCCCAACAGATTCTTGGCTATTGGGCTCTAAACATCTCCTCTTTAATTATGGCCACTCTGTATAATATATTGTAATAATAGGGAGTTTCAGCACAGCTATGACTCAGCTCCGACTGAGAAAGTCCATGATCTGCACATGTGTGAAGTTGCGAGTCTTATTGTTGCTTTTCATATCTGTTTCGATCATATTGTTGACTGATAAAAACAGTCTTTTGTTATTGTGTTTTCAGTTTGAGAAAGAAGTCATCTTTGACTGATCAGAATGTTTCCTGTGGTGTCTGATACAACTCAGAATCTCAAAATTTGCCTTCAGCAGATTAATATAACAGGATAATCTAAATTTTTCTAGCCAAATTATAGCCCTTGAAAATTTAACGGTAACTTTTTAATGATTAGAACGAATTTAGACTAATTTTAGCGCCATCTCGTAATTAGAATATTTATTATTTTATTAAATCAATGTGTGGTGCCCATCTCGTAAATTAGAATAATTATTATTTTATTAAATCAATGAAAGTGGCGCCATCTAATAATTAATAATTGAACTAGAATTTTTAATTAATTTATCTCATCTCATAATTAGAATAATTAATATTTTATTAAATCAATGAGTGGCATATCTATTAATTAATAATTGAACTAGGATTTTTAACTAATTTATCCGAAAAATTAATAATTGAACCAGAATTTTTAACTAATTTATCTGAAGAAAAAAATCTGCCTCGGCCTTAATAATTAAACTAGAATTTTTAACTAATTTGTCTGAAGAAAAAATCCACCTCGGCCCGGGATCGAACCGGAGACTTTTGGGCTAACATCCCAACATCATATCGCTAGACCACCAAGGCCAACAAGCGGATTGATTCTTCAGAGAGTTATATTAATTTAGAATTAATTTTTTAATTAACTTGATCGGACTTTACCGATATATCCATTCCTAACCAGGCTAAATCTAGCCACAGGCCCTCCATGGCACTAACCAGGCAACACACAGACCGGATCAATCATTAAAGCTTAAACTTTATTTAATCCAAACATCAAGGGAACTTTTTACCAAATAATCTAAATTTTTCTAGCCAAATTATAGCCCTTGAAACTTTAACGGTAACTTTTTAATGATTAGAACGAATTTAAACAAATGTTAGCACCATCTCGTAATTAGAATAATTATTATTTTATTATATCAATGAGTGGCGCCATCTATTAATTAATAATTAAACTAGAATTTTTAACTAATTTATATTTTTTACTATATAATTAGTTAATATAACAGATGATCTTTATTAGACATAATAGAGGATAAAATAGAAATAATTTATGAGAATTGAGAGAATTTACGATAATAGAGCATCTGGTGTCGGAGATTCGAATTAACCTGAAGTTGCTGAAGTGATTACCAATAATCTTCTGAAAAAATTCAAATTAGTTGGAGCTGATTTGTAGCTGTGCTGAAACTCCTAATAATAGTTATTACTCGTAAAAGATAAAACTCTTAAAAACTGCTTGACTCTTAATTGTAATATTCAAATACAAGCACATTTAGCAGTGAAACTATTAAAAACTTTAAATATAACAAAAACGTTTTCGGTATCTGAGATACCATCATCAGTTGTACAAAAATGGAACACAGAATTACATTTATTTAAAAAATAGAACGAAAATTATTTAAATATTAACATCAAAATTAAAATTACTATAATAATAAAATATTAATATTCTATTAAATCATCAGTTGAGTTCTTAGAAAGGTTGAGATCAGTCACAATCGAAAATACAGAAATGATGTCACTTCTTGACTTTGAATCGTTATACCCTGCCCTAAATTTGTATGGCACATGCAATTTATTCTATAGATTCCTCTAGAGGCATGCGCAAGAAGAAGAGTCTGACCTTAACATGCTTAGGGACTTAGCCTATATCATTTGTCATGAGTCATGTTTTGAAGTGGCAATCCTTTCTTTGCTTTCTTCACTCTATCTTCTAATGTACTTTGGGGTACATTAAAAGCTTTTGAAGCTGTCAAATATCCCATATTACCAGACATAACTTGAGATATTGCATTTTGCATACCCACTTCACTTCGTGACTGTCGATTCGATTTCCTCTTATACAGTATGTTCTTGGCATATTGTCTTCTGCAACAAAGAAGATACATAGATTAAAAAAAAAACATTCTTCATAAAAGTACATCTATATCCAATCAGGTTGTGTTGAACATAATGGGGTGTAACCAGGTACTACCCGGTTAACCCCACTCTATGTACCCGGTTTCACCCCTCGCGTATCAGTTAAAAAACACATCGGATTACAAGAATTCCACAACTTGTAGACAAGATTCTTATAGCCTAAATTAATCATTATTGAGCATAGAGTAAACATTTATAATTACCTTTCTCTTCACTGTATTCAAGTAACTGTTCAACTCGATGAAAATTAAGGAAAATTTTTAACAATTACCAACAAAATTCTCAGCGAAGTGCTGACACTTTATAACTGTATCTAGCCGCACAACTATAATGGCTGAAAGTCGACCACGTCCAGGAAGATAAGTTTCAGCAATTCGCTGTCAAATGGCGGTGTCAAGTAAGGAGAACTAATGGTACCCGGTTTCACCCCACCACCCGGTTTTACCCCACTTTCCCCTACTATCAGTTGGCTGTATTGGTTGTATGAAATAAAATGTACATGTTTCACTGCAGGCTTTGTAACCTTACTTGTTGATCACCTCTCGTATAAACAATGTTACTATTGCTTTCTTTGATGTGTTTTTTCAACTGAAAAGACATTTTTTGCTTCGTTAATTTTTCAATTTAAATAAAATTATTTGAATACTGATTAGTTTTTCTATTTGTTTTCGAAATGATTTTTTCGGCTTTGACTTAAAACTAAAAAGATTTTCATAATAGTAATAACATGAGTTCGAATTGGTACGATCATTTCCCATAACTGGATTCGCAAAACTTCTAGTTTTGGCACTTTTTCTGGAACAATTCCAGAATTGGCCATTGTGGTAGGACATATCGCGAATTGGTCGGTCAAAGCCCGAAATAGTCGTAAATTCTCGTATATTTCGGGCTTTAGCCAAATCTGGAAGTGGCCAGCCACTTCGCGAATTTGCTAGAGTCGGGCATTGGCCATAACATATATACTGTCGATTCCGCTTAATTGGGACACGTTGGGACTAATCCATTTTGGCCCAATAAAGCCGGCTGCCCGAATTAAACGAACTAGTAATAAATTCTAAAATAAAATATGTAATACGCAGATAAATAAATAAGTAGGTAAAAAATAATAATTAGGTACCTATTTTAATGCTTTATTAGCTTTTTAGCGTTCTCCTCTGACTTCGCCTTCAACATTGGGCCGCTAATATTCTCGCCTCGCCCACTAACTACAGAAAACTATTCATCTAATGCTTCTTCGACTTCCCACTTATAGAACCGCCATCGTCACAGGCTTACCAATGCCCATGATGGGGTCAACCGGAAGATTGAAGGATGGGTTTTAACGGGCTGGGCCCAGATCCCTCCAGAAAAATTGGAGGAGTGGGACCACCGGATCTCCAGAATGGTAAGCCACAGCTTTACCATGCAGCCATCCAGCTGACCTGTCTTTCCGTCAGTGCACGGGTCCCACAGTTAGTTCTGAGAGGTGTTCGTTATCCGAACATAAAAATCTTTCAAAAAAGTGTTCATTATCCGAACTGTTCGTTAACCAATCACCCACTGTATATTAAAAGTTGATATGAATATTTAAGCTTAATTTGGTAAGATTCAAATATTTTCTGACTGCTTCATGAAGAATTATATCTTTTTATTTCTTTTTTATTGCCATTTAATTTCATCATTTCAATATTTTAATTTACATTCATTTGACTTAACAGTTGACAGTGAAAGTGACTATAATCTATTCATGACATAAGATTAATTTCAATCAAAAGATATTTCTTCCAAATTGGCATGCAAATAAGTTTAACTGTATTGTTTGTGAAACTGTTATTTATCACAGTTAAACTATTTACTGCATTTTTATTTATTTTTCACTAAAAATGTTTTAATGTGAAAAAAGACTGTTTATTGGAATTTTCATTAATGAAGTTTCATTATTTATGATACTTATAAAATTATAATTGAATAATTGCAGCATTAAAATATCTTGCGTAAAAATTTTATTTAATATAAAATAGCTTCAAGACTCCTCACAATGCCTGATCTAGGATGAGACAAGTGAGGCAGTTGCCTCAGGCGAAAATGCAAAACATTTCACACACAAGTATAATTATATTTATCTTGACAATATTTCATGCAGTGATATATTTTTCTAACAGATAATACTTATCAAGGGAGAGAGAGAGAGAGAGAGAAATCAATGCCAATTAATTTGATTAATTGATAAACAATTATTAATGATTTTGCCTTGTTGAAAGCAAAAAAAATTAAACTATAGTTCATATTTATTATATTAATTAGAGTTCATTTTTATTGTATCTATTATAAATGTATTTTTTTGGCAGTATTTTGTTAATTATTTATTGCTTTGAAAAAAACGAATAAAGTTTTTTGTATGTTTCTCTTTGACTATATATCTAATGCATCATTGATCTGATGTTATTGCATTTGCAGTACTAAAGTATTAAAATATGTTTATGTTTAATCTGCATGAGTGAAGAGGAGAGAGGGCTCCATTTTCTAATTTTTGACTCAGGTGACAAAATATCTAGATCTGGCATTGACTCGACATCATAATTGTCATTGTTTTAGATGAAGATAACTATATAAAATAAATAATTATTAACAAATAACATATTTTATCAAATCTAAGATACTAATGATTTACCAATTTATTTACTTAACCTTTCCTCTGTTTTTAATAATTGAAAATATATATAGAGGGAAAATTATTACTTATAACAAAAATACTATAAACTTCCAATTATAAGGTAAAATTTATTGAAAATATTAACAAAACAAAACTAAGAAGTACTCTGTATTCCAACTTCTGAAATAATAGTTGATTATAAGAAGTTATGTATTGGAAGTTTGCCATCTTTTTTTATGCTTCTAACATACTAAGCACTCAGTGGATAACTGAATTTTTCCTGTAATATTTTATTTTATTTTTAAAGTACAGATATCCCTCCTATAACATGATAGATAGGTTCCTGAAGAACACTGTTTTGTAAGAAATCATGTTATATGAGACCTGGAGCCAATACAAAAAATAGAGTTACATTTCAAAAACCAACCAAAAATAAATAACTTTCTTTAATTCCACATAAGAAACTAATTTTTATTGAGAATATTAATAAAATAAAACATAAATAAAGAAAAAATATATACATAAAACCCTAAAAAATAATTATATATGTAAAACAAAAGGAAAGAAAAAGTATATAGCCTATATAATATTTATTTAATAATTATATCTTCCTTATCACTGTTTCGTTAAAATGGAAACATTTTTTTTCTTTAACAATATCAACTTCACTTTCTGAACTTTTTATGCATTTAAAGTTTGTGTATCTTCTGCTCTTTTTAAAAAATTTCTAATCTAACTTACATCAACCCACTAGAAAACAATCGTTCCTTAACACATACCCAAAAAAATTCATGAAAAAGTTTTTGTTCTCTTTCACATTCTTCTATTGAATAAAAACTTATTTTTTTATCCAAAAACTGAACTGTTCTTGGATAAAAAAATTTTGCGAAATTGGCAACAATTAAGTATTTTGTTTGGAACACAAAATACTTAATTGTTGCCAATTAACCTAATTTCAAATCAAAATCAAAAATACACTATATGATCAAAAGTATTGGGACACCCCTCCTGCTTCATGGAAACAACCGTAGGCCACATGTAAATGAGTCTTATGGTATATAAAGAGTTGAAAACTACATTTGAACCATTACATCTTCCGTTTGGGAGACAATGGGTCGGTCGAAAGAGCTCACAGACTTCCAATGTGAACAGATCATTGGGAACCACCTAAGCAACAAGTCAGTTCGGTTAGATTGTTGCTATTCTGCAGATACTCCGTTTCACGGTACACAATGTCATCATGAAGTGGAGGTCCCAGGGTGCAACGGAGTTCAACCACGAAGTGGGAGACCCAAGAAATTGTCGGAGAGAGACCGTCGAGTGCTTGGGCTTGTCACAAGGTGCCATTGGACATCCTCCGCTGAAAAAATTGCCAAAGAGTTCCGTAGTGCCTCAGGAAGTGCTGCCAGTACAATAACCATTCGCAGGGAACTGAAGTCGTTAGGTTTCCATGGCCGTGCTGCTGCCCACAAGCCGCACATCACCAGCATTAATGCGAAGTGAAGGGTAGAATGGTGTAAACGTCATCGCAACTGGACCCTGGAGCGGTGGAAACAGGTCCTATGGAGTGACGAATCCTGGTACGCACTGTGGCATTCAGATGGTCGAGTGTGGGTTTGGCGGATGCCTGGGGAACGCTTCCATCCTGTGTGTATTGTGCCGACAGTGAAGTTTGGTGGTGAATCAATTATGGTGTGGGGATCATTTTCATGGTTTGGACTGGGCCAGCTGGTTCAGGTCAACAAAGTCATGGACTCTGCATCGTACATCGACATTTTAAGCAATTCCGCATTGCCAACACTGTGGCAACTGTTCTGGCTGGGACCAAGTCTGTTTCAGCATGATAATGCACCCTCCCACAAATCGAGGGCTGTGAAGGAGTGGTTTGAGGAAGCAGAGGTGGAAGAGATAGACTGGCCTGCCCAGAGCCCTGATCTCAATCCCATTGATACAGTGGAAACCGCGCCTTAGTAGTGTCTTCTAATATTATCTAGTGTTGCTGATATATTTTTTTTTTCATATTTTACGTCCCCTTTCCAATCAGGGAGATTAGTAAGGGGACGGGGCCAGTTCCAACCACGGGCTGCACCCACACCCGTGGAGGGGGGCCGGATGGTGAAGGACGGGGATCACCGGGCCGGGCCCAGCACCCCGAAAAAAATCCGGGACCAGACCCGGGACGCGAACCCGGGTCCTCCAGCGTGGTACGCCAACGCGTTACCACTCGGCCATCCGGCCGCCCGTGTTGCTGATATTGGATGGTCAATAGTAGCAGATTAATAACCATGTTTGGATGATTGAGAATTATTTCTCGATCATCCAAACGTGAAAATTAATTTTGGAACTGAGAACAAATTACAGAAAATTTGGTTGCTAATAATTTACTGATAAAGTGCCCAAATGAATATCGAAACCATAGTAAAACTTTCCAAAATAAAGTGTTCAGCAGATATTTCTGACTTGAATTAATAAAATAAAATGTTCACTGTATGGGGAAAATCCATAAATTAATAGTTGTTTATCGTGAACTGACCTACATGCTATTTTTAATTGTAGTTCAAAAGGAAGTGACGTCACTTCTATTTCAATACATACTGTATTCAAAACTGAACTGCAGTCATTCCACATTATTAATTCAGTTTGCACGTAGGCAGGTTTCGTTGAGTTATTTTTTCGAAAAGTTTTCTACTTTCTTATACTAGTATTTGCATCAATTCATATAAAAAAAATAACAGTTTCAACTATATAGAAGAGAATATTTTAAGTTTCTAATTGCCATCATGTTATAAATGAACAACATGATAGCTTGAAATTATGCTAAAATTATTTAAAAATTCGGCAATATTTTCACTTCAGATTTTATAGGTCAGTATGTGATTTACCAAAAACCTTCATTTGAATAAAATATTCTCAGACGACAATAGTTTTAAAGATATCGTGAATTGTTTAATGTAAGAAATAGTTCCTTCATTTGAATAAAATATTCTCAGACGACAATAGTTTTAAAGATATCGTGAATTGTTTGTGTAAGAAATAGATTTTTTTTAAAAGTCGTGAACTGTTTGTAATCTTTCTTTCAATGGTCACCATATTATAAGGAAATAATATAGGATCCTCAAAAATGGTAAGCAGTAACAAGTTTAATAAGCAATGATTTTGTTACATTAGAAGGTATTAAAGGAATAGATGAACTGCGGAATCTTAAAATTTTAGAAAAACACTTAATTGTTTTACGAATTTTAGGAAATGCCTAATTTACACTCTAACTATCCATGAAAATCTCATTTTGTACAAGATCTGCAATCAAGCAATGAAGAAAATTGCATTAGGTTTCATACTTTAACGGTTCAATACGATGATGATTTCAATAGATAAAATATTATTTGAAATGCTCATGGTCTAATGAAACCAGTTTTCATAATAATAATACTATTATTTAGTCCTTGAGGACCAAAAACTATCTCAACGATCAAAAGCAAAATACAAATAGCTACATATGTATT
The DNA here is from genome assembly GCA_000484575.1 of Olivierus martensii. Lineage (NCBI taxonomy): Eukaryota > Metazoa > Arthropoda > Arachnida > Scorpiones > Buthidae > Olivierus > Olivierus martensii. Next base: position 52,645 of record AYEL01068496.1, on the reverse strand, counting down.
GATATTCAAGGACAAAATAGTAAAGTAAAAATAGTGACCTATATTTATTTTTTTTCTGTTTGCACCTAGAGGATCTGGATATACAAGTCCAGATTTTTCAGGATGGTCGTATCCTATTATTTGTTTGAACCTCGTACTTCAACGGCTTCTGAATCATAGAATGATTTCAATGGGCGTCACTAAATATTCTCTTGTGAGATTCGTCAGCTATATGGCTACATGAAAAAGTAGTGTTTTGCCACGTTGAAGCATTCGGATTTAATTCCACGCTGCACATCTCCAGTTTTTAGGAGGAATCCGACTCTGACCATTGAATTCTATCATTCAATCTTCGGGTTTACCCCATGATGAGTGTTGGCCAGTCCATGATGGGCTCTACAAGTGGTTGTCGCCAAATATACTGTGTTGCAAAAAAACGATGCAAGTTTGCTGTAAGCGCATGAAACGGCCTCTCTCAAATTTCTACCCAGTGTCTAAAGCAGTTTGACTCATGAGGCCCTTGTGCCACTAAACAACAACAAGCCAACCAATTCTCAAATTCCTTCAGTTGATCATACTGTTGACGGATACATTGTAAAGGCATCGTCATAGGCTAATTAACGTAATGAAACAGTAAAACCGGTCACTCCTTATATTGGTATCAGATTCGACTTTCTCATGATCTCTGGAAACGCCCTTTGCGTTCATTGGCGATGAAATTTTAACCATTGTATATCTAGCTAAAAGGTATTTGTATACCGAGTTTCACAGTTCTCGTTCTATATTTTAGGGGTGCATCGTTTTTTGCAACAGAGTATTTTTTTGCATATTTTACACTCCCTTTCCAATCAGGAAGATTACTAAGGAGGTGGGGCCAGTTCCAACCACGGGCTGCGCCCACACCCGTGGAAGGGGGTCGTACGGTGAAGGACGGAGATAGTCGGGCCGGGCCCAGCACCCCGAAAATATCCAGGACCAGACCCGGGACGCGAACCCGGGTCCTCCTGCGTGGCAGGCCAACGCATTACCACTCAGCCATCCGGCCGCCCAACAGAGTATATTTACTTCGTGTAATTCAAGGGCATAATTGAAGATAACCTAATCATAACGTCAAAAAATACTGAGATTTGGAATCCAGGAATTGAACTCGGATGCTCTGGAGTAGAAATGTAATACATTTTCATCTGATCATCCAGCAGATGGCCCATGGTGATAAGTAGCTCCACAGCTTAGTATCCAATAAGATGGAAAGCGAGATAGACTAATATATCTATAAATAGCTAAAGAACCAATTTCCTAGATGTACTGCGGAACCTTAAAATTTTGGAAACAACACTTAATTGTTTTACGAATTTTAGGAAATGCCTAATTTACACTTTAACTATCCATGAAAATCTCATTTTGTACAAGATCTGCAATCAAGCAATGAAGAAAATTGCATTAGGTTTCATACTTTAACGGTTTAATACGATGATGATTTCAATAGATAAAATATTATTTGAAATGTTCATGGTCTGATGAAACCAGTTTTCATAATAACAATAATATTAAACATAATAATTATTATTAAATGAACAAAAACCACTCAAATAATTTTTCAAACAAAATGAGGTAACAATTTTTTGCTACGCTACTCTGTGCAATTGAATTATTTGGTCTATGACACACTTGGCCTATGTGGGAATATTTGCCAGTACTAAGGTGGTTATCGTTTTATATGCAAGCTCGTTACAACATACTTAAATAATATTTATAGCAGTAATTGGATCGTGACACAATCTTACATCATTTAATTTTTATTTACGGAGATTATTTGGTTGATATATCATATACATAATCCTGATTTAAGTTGTAATATTTATAAAGTTTGTGAAATTTGTAATTTCCATTTAGAAAATGCTGCACGAACTTCTTTATCTCACATTCAACAGATCATTGGAAGATTCAGTTTCAGTTTAGTCAATTTAAATGTTGAAATCGCGTAAAAAAGCAGTCCTAAAAAGAACCAGTCTGCTACATACCAAACAAGATGTCCGATTACATGTGATAACAAAGTTATCGCATCGTCACAGGTTTTTTTATTAAATGCCATTAAAATATACCGAATTAACTCAATAATTATTAGAAGGAAACTTCAAAATTTGAACGGCTACCTTTTTTAAATCACGAAGCTACAGTTAATTAGTCTTTCTACTTAATTTCATAAAATTCAACTAAATATTTTAAGTTACTTGAATGAAACTTTGAAAGTTTGAACATACAAAAATTTTTTAAAATGGTCAAAGAATCAGCAGGATTGGCTGCATGGAAACGCATCGGCTTTCCACTCTGGAGGACTCGAATTTGAGCCTTGGGTTCCTTGTGAATGCTTATTATGGGGTCCGGGCCCGGCCTCTTGGTCTTCCTCCATAGTCTAGCTGACCCATCTGCAGGGATAGCCAGTCTTGAAAGGACTTGTTTCGGTCGGTCACTTACTATTCCTAGAGAATGGAAAGTGGCGACATCTGTTGACAAAAATGGTCAAAGATAAAGGGTTTACAATTGTATCTTTTTTTACTTTGAAGTTTTTACACCGCTGTGTGTAGGTATTAAGCGGCGGGGCTTTCCAGTTTCCACCATGGGCTGCCCATACCCTAATGCAATCAGCCGTAAGGAGGAGGATGTGCTCAACAAACCGGGCCCGGAGCACACCTGAAAAATAAATGTGGAGCCTGTGTGTAGGTATTAAGCGGCGGGGCTTTCCAGTTTCCACCATGGGCTGCCCATACCCCTAATGCAATCAGCCGTAAGGAGGAGGATGAGCTCAACAAACCGGGCCCGGAGCACACCTGAAAAATAAATGTGGAGTTGTGAGACCCAGGAAGTGAATCCTGCATGGCTATAGTGGAATTAAGCACACTTCCACTGCACCCATGCGTTAGACACAATTGCATCTTAGAAATCAATTTCAACGAATTGACCGTTCAGCTAAATTTCATTAAAATCTATAAAATAATTAGAGATACATTTTTAGAGAATATCGCAGAAGTTTAAACACCCTTCATTTTTAAATGGTTAAAATTAGAGAATTAAATTATGTTGGATCGAGGTTATCTTTAATGGCAGAACATCACTATCAATTTTCACAAATATATATTAATTAGTTCAAAAATTATTAATGGGGGCAACAACATGCAATCTCATATTTCATTCGACACCCTTCATTTTTAAATGGTTAAAATTAGAGAATTAAATTATGTTGGATCGAGGTTATCCTTAATGGCAGAACATCACTATCAATTTTCACAAATATATATTGATTAGTTCAAAAATTATTAATGGGGGCAACAACATACAATCTCATATTTCATTCCCAATCGATTAAAAGAATTACCCGATTATCGATAACATTTCAAGTTTTTTTTTATTTTCGTAATTTTGCAAACGTAAATAATTAAATCACAATGTCTATGTTAATCATTTACACATTATGACTATGTAAATGAATTAAAACTGATTATTGTATATTGTCACACTTAACAGTTTTTTTTTTTAATTTTTATCCTCGATTTATAAAAAAACAATTTGTGATTTGGCAACACTTGTAAGATGTTGTGAAACGTAATCTTGACAGTTCGTTCGTTGCCAATAACCTCAACGTTTGTCGAACATACGATAAATTACATTACGGCGAGGTTAATCACGAGGAAACTAATATATTGATGGGAAGTATCATAACTTTGACAGTGTAACTTCCGGACAGACGAATGATATCAACAAAAAGTAGATCTTGATTAACATGTTATCTGTCTTAAAGAACTTGACACATGATTGCATTTTATAAAAAAAAGTGGTTTTTATATTCTGCATCATTAAGATAATTTATTGCGCAAGTCGGTGCACTTTTATTATCATTTTTACCCTATTTTTCTCTTCCGGTTTGTTCACGTTTCTATCATTTTTCGTATACAGTATAATGTAGTTTTGATGTTTAGATTGTTTCTGTTCCTATTGTTTGATGACTCGACCCCTTTCTTGCTCTAATTATATCAAAAATATTTTTTCTTTAATTTTCAGCAGTAATTATAACTTTCTTATCGACAGATAAGAAAGATATATAATAGATTCTTTTTGGAGAATGAATCACGCAGATTAATTTTATTAAAACTAAAATAGCAAATATATTTTAATAATTTTATGAATTGTTCTTTTAATAACACCTAAGTTTTCAAAATAACTCAAGGGTATTGAGAATCTCGAGGTTGTTAAGAATAAACAATTAATGGGAATTTTCTGAAGTCCTTCGATAGTGTAAACGTATTATTATTTTTTTTAACTTTTGCTCGATTTATTAATGATAATTTTTTATATAAAAATTATCTTCACAAGATTGAATTTATATCTTATAATTTTTTTTTATATATAAAAATTACCATTACAAGATGAAATTTATAAATTTCTTTAATAAAAATTACCATCACAAGATCGAATTTGTAATTTTTTTTTATAAAATTACCATCACAATATGGAAATTATAATTTTTTTTTTGTAAAATTACCATTATAATATGGAATTTATAATTTTTTTTATAAAAATTACCATCACAAGATCGAATTTATAATTTTTATAAAAAAAATTATAAAATATAAAATACGTTTCATTCAAAGATATAAATTCTCAAGAAAATTATGTTTTGAGTTATCAAGAATAATTAGAGAACTAAATCGAGATGAAGCACATTAAACGTGATCAATAAAAACTATCTCTGAATTATTTTAGCAAAAAAATTAAGGACAATCGATCTAGAAAATGGTTTCTTTAATTTATGGTTTGCTATTGTTGTTGATTCAGCTGTAGTATTAATAGCAGAAGAGTTCTATTCTTGTTGAATTTTTAAGTGGATTTTTTTTTTTGGTAAACAGTTACAGTTCTACGACTTTTTCCTTTTTTTAAGACAATAATTAATCGAAAAATAAGCAATTTGCTCGTTCATCTATCAGTAATTTCAATATTTTCAAGTATAAATAATTTTATTAAAGTTAAATTAGCCTACTTTTCGAAGGCCTTTGATATTATTACTTGTTATATGTCTGGATGTGTGTGTTTAATAATAACTTTTGTACCAACCGGTAGATTTCTGTGAAACGTATTACGGTTGTTCCGTTGTTAATGCTATCCTTGACGCGGTAATTTTTAACTCAACATCTTAGGCCTTTCAAAAATGGCGGACGTTGACACTTCCGAAGTTCTCTTGTAAATAACTTTTGAACTGCTTCACGGTTTTTTATGCAATTCGGCAGCAAAGTTAAACCGTTGATGGAAAACTCGATGCCGTAATTTTTAATTATGCATCTTCAACAGTTTCAAAATGGCGGACACGTAAGAAAGTATGCAATTTTTTTCAGAACTGTTTATATTTTACTTAAATATGGTACATGCCATTGCTTTCTCGTACATAATCATTAAAAATTTTAAATATTCGTAAAAATCATACGAAAATTTAAATATTTCTACAATTTTGAAGTTTTTTTTTCACGTCTGCGATATTCAAATTTATAAAAGAATTTTCTTAACAAGGGAGCGAATTTATTTAAATTTAACACACGAACGTAATGCTAAATTATCTATTAAATTTTATTCGTGATTGACAGTTCAATAAAATTGCATGTTTCTTTGCCGTTCATGACAAAAAATTATTTCCTCTTTACAATTTAGAAAACAATAAAATTAGTTGTCATAACAAGCCCACGTATAATAAACTGTCATCTTTCATGGTATAACTTTAATAATATACTTCAAAAATATTTAATAATTAAAAAAAAAGAAGAAGGAAAGTCAACTCACAAGTTTCATTGCTTAATATCCAACAACATTATTTGTTAATATTATTTACTTTATGTCATTCACGTAATTATTCTCTATGGATACGCAATAAAACATCATTTCATGCAAAATAATAACAATTATTATTATGCATTGTTTCTTGTAATATTGTTATTTTCATAACTGTTTTTAGTTTTTATTGTTATAGTAGTATTATTTGTTTAACAGTAATTAAACGAACAGTTTATGTTGTCATGAGAATCTGTGAAAACAATTTAATAAAATATTTGTTTAATTTATTGTTGGTTTTTGTTGCTGTAATAATTTTATTGCTTAACTGCATGAAACAATAATTAAACGAACATTTTATGTAGTAATAAATCTGTAAACAATCTGTATCAGACAATTCAAGAAAAAAATATTTGTTTAATTTATAATATCGTGCTTTTAAGCATACAAACTACTACAGTCAGTTTTGTAATTACGGAGCCAGATTTGCATTTTTGGGGGCCCTAGGACGAGCAAGGCTTTGGGGTCTTTGAAAATTCAAATCAGCTACATTAATTTTAAAGGCTCCTTATAACTTATAAGGAACCTTTAAAATTTTACTATCTTTAAAGGCTCCTTATAACTTATAAGGAACCTTTAAAATTTTACTTTCTATGTAGCACTTTAATAAAAATCCATTTTTTCATATTAAAAATTTATAAAAGTTGAAAACTGATTGATAGTTTTCGGGCCCCTAGAATCGGGGGCCCTAGGACGCAGCCTAGTCGGCCTGTAGGTAAATCCGGCCCTGTGTATTTACCATTCTCGGGGACCGAAGTGCTATCAAGTTGTGGGGCCGTCAATCAGAGTAAGAATTTAAAAGTATGCATAAATGTAATTATTAGGGCCCTCCTCTGTGGGTGGGGGCTAGCATTCACCTATCCTTTCATTCGCATATCGAGAGGCTACTAAAGAGTGCCTTCTCTTTTCCTATATTCTTTTTCCCTCTTTCCTCATGTTTTTTATGTTCTTTTCACTTTTTTCTTCATTCTTCAAGAGGCAACATCTCTGAATACGCCCCATATCTCTTTAAATAAAACAAAAATTTAATATGTATAATGGTTCACCCCCGCTTCACCCAAGTATCGTAAGAGGGCGACTAAAGGGTGTTTTCTCTTTTCCACTAATGGCCTGCCACACTTCTGGCAGGATCCTTTTCACCTCTTTTCTCATGCTTTTCTATATTATTTTCTTTTTTCCTTCATTCTTGAAAGGGCTAAACTTTCCGGTACTTCCTCCTTAAATAAAAATAATAATATTTACAATGATTCATCCATTGCCTCTCCCGCGTGTCATAAGATGCGACTAAAGAGTACTTTCTATATTTCACTAGTGACCTGCCATACTTCTGGCATCCTTTTCCCCCTCTTGCCTCATACTTTTCTGCACTATTTGCACATCTTTTTTCATTCTTCAATGGACAAAACCTCTTACGCCTGCTATCTCTTTAAATAAAAAATATTTATTACGGCTCGAGTAAAATATTGTATTGTTAAAGGTTGTGGAGTAATGTACTTGTTTTATGCTTTAAAAACAATTCTTCTGCCCCCTTAATAGCGACATGAAAGATAACTACTCGGTTATGAATAATGGCATATTGTTACTTCGAGTTTATTGAAGGAAAAAATTGTTTTGATGTTTTTATTTATGTAATCCATTCAACTGTCTTAATTTAATTTTGATATTCATTACTATAATGTTTTCGAAGTAAAAAAAACTCAAAAAGTTTTTTAAAATTTAACTTTTGAGCCCCTTATACATGCGTAGCTCCAGGCTGGCGCCTCAAGCACTCGTAAGTAGGCCCTGGCTACAGTATTTTAAACAATGTTAAAATTTTGTTTCAAAGGTTTTTTTACATAAAAAAATTTATTAAAGCAAAATTTGAATGAGCAGCAATATTTTCTAGATTTTCTTCCAAATTTTAAGTAATTTTCAAACGGTAAAAAAATTAAATAATATTTTTTTGGGTTATGAAAACATGTCATCGGTTCGGAATAGAAAATTCCACTTTGCGCTTATCAAAACTGGTTTTTTTTTGTGATTATTTCTTTATAATCTAAAAATCCTTTTCGATAAAAAATGTAGATTTCATGTGAAAAAATGTTTATAAAATATAAAATTCAGTAAAAATATCAAAATCAGTTGCATAGGATCATTACAAAAAATATTTTTGAACGTGAAGAAAAAAACGTGTTCTTGCTTACAACTGAAGGAAAATATCTAAAAAAGATGTTCAAGTTATATAATAAGCGGTTTCTGTTATTTTCGGCATATTTTTCTTTCAGTTTCACAACAATATTATCATTTTTTATACTGCATCAACAATTATAATTTGTAAATTGTTATACCAGATTGATCTTTCTCATGTGGAATAAACGGATCATTTCACACAATTAATGGATTCATTTTTACTTTTCTATCAAAGAAAAATAAATAACAGGCATGAATTATTATTAGACTACAATTTTAGGCATAAATAGGACACGCCAACACACATAAATATTTAAAATTTAATCTTCCAAACCTGAATCGCAGCCATTTTTCATTTATGCGAATATTTAATTAAATCGATTATAATTTAAATTAATTACTTTTGAGCAATTAATTAATTAGAAGAATGGTAGAATAATTTTATTTATTGTTTAAAATTAATTAAAAAATGTCTTCTACGGTTTTGTTTATTGTATTTTTTTTGATTAACTTCTCTGAGGAGCCCCAAGCTAACGCCTCAAAAATAAGGGTCTCAAAAATATTGTGTATTAAAAGTAAAAGTGTCTAGAAATATGTGAATTATTTAATTTAATTAATATTTTATTGTTTTTAAATAAATTTTATGGAATATTCGCTCTACAATCGAGTTATTTAGCTGATAGAATAATGTAGATCTATACATTATTCTATCTCATCCTTAGGACAATAATTATGACATTATTCGAAGAAAAACAATATAATAATTAAATTGTCACATAGAAAAGTTTTTTTCTGGATAATTCTCAATTATTTTTATATAAAATATGTCAGCAATATTATTATATTTACCATATTCATCACTTAAATCTTCGTGTTTTTATAGTATTGTCAAGAATCTCCACCTGTTACTTAAGGGCTTTTAAATCTCTTTTTTTTAAATAATGAAAAATATTTTTTCAATAATCATGCCATAATTTCATTAGCACAAATTTATGTTAATCAATAGAGTCATTAAAGAATGACAGTAAGGATGCCAGACGAGGAAAAAGCATTGAAGTGTCATACAGTGACAAAACTTTAAACTGCATAAAAAATCGCGGATGCAACGTAAACCGGTAATAATAAAATTGCATAACACATATTTTTAGATATTTATTAAGTCACGAGCAAAAAAAAACCATTAATAAATGTACACAGTTTCTACGTAATGCCTTGCAAACTCTTCATGCACTAGCGATGACATTAAATGTAATCTGGTGATGTAAAGTTAAAAAATATATTTTTTAAAAGATTTTAATAATTCTAACTTCTATAAGAGAAAAATTTCTTAATATATTCTAATATTTGCAATTTTTTAAAGCAAGTTTGTTATTTTTTCTGCAAAATTCTGCCAATAAACAGATCTTATTGAGGAAGTCAATAAAGAGATACACCTTGAAACTAGTTTGGATACAATTGCATAATGTTGCATTTGATTCTAGGAGATTAAATTTAAGGTTAATGACATGTCTTCGTAAACAAAACAAAGCAGGCAAGAGTTGTCCTGAACGACCTTATAAATATAATGAATGCAAATAAGATAAACTCTATCTAAAATCGTTTAAAAATGGCGACATTCAAATTTCTGAGATACTCAATGCACAGCCTGAATTATTCATTGAATTTTGACGAAATTTAGCTATGTGGATGTGTCACTGAAGGTCCATCAATTAGCTGCATATCTGCAATCACTCAGAAATGGTCAAAGGTATCGAGAGATCTCGCCGGATCCGGACCCCAAGTAATTTTAAAGTTATAAGATTGGGCAATTTATTACCCCCTTTGAACTCTAATTTTCAGCATCTCCTTCTACATTTAATTAAAAAACAAATAGTGGGTTAATGTCTGAGCCTCTGTAAATTCTGGAAATTTTACTCCATCATCCCCTTCCTCTCGTCGCCGTGAAAATGGTGGATATTAAAACTATAAAGGTTTTTTCCTTAATAATCCTTTAAACTATTGGATTAAAAGTTAATGAATTTAATATGGCGGTCAGGTTATTAATGGCAAATCTTATTCTTATCCTTTTAAAAATGGCGAGATGGCAATTTTCTGAGGTTTCCCTGTAATGTAATTATGAAAATAATAGATTTTTATGAGACTAAATATATAGGTTGTGCCATTGAAAATGATTTTGATGGCATATATTTTAATCCCATAATCTTTTAATCGTTACAGTTTGGAATATAGGCGATTAACTTTCTCCGAACTGAAAAATGATTTTGATGGCATATATTTTAATCCCATAATCTTTTAATCGTTACAGTTTGGAATTTAGGCGATTAACTTTCTCCGAACTGATTTTTTTTTTTTGTTACTTTTCTTTTAAATAATTAGAATGTGTGATATTGTGTCACTAAGATATTCTATAGTTTTTGTTAGGAAATTAGCGATTTTCATCTAAATTACTTCAGCATTCCGATCTCAACTTTGTACCACCAACTTTGGCAATTTTTTTACATCTCTTAATTGCTCTGATTACCAAAATTCAGTTTCATCTCATTAAGTACTGTCTCATATATAAAATCCCGATAATATATCGTATATAATGAGCGCTCAGTTGTTTAAAAATATAATAGCCTTCATCATCATTCATTCGTATCAGAAGTTATACTAATACAAGATATGCAGGAAAGTTTCAGCGATCTGACTCATTATTAGAAGGTGCAATTAAATTAAATGGTTTGCACAGCTGTATTAAGTACCATATGCATAAAATGAGTGTATTTTACAATAACACGACGCCTAAAGGTAAAGGAAAATTTTCAAAAATTATATATTATACTAATAAACTTCCACAGAATATAATATATTCTGTGCAAGTTTTGAATATAGGGAATAATGACCGGATGAGGAACATAATATGCATCCATTATACACAAAAATAGAAGTTTAAGAGAATTTAAATTGATGGAAAGAAGTGGGAAACCGTGCATTGTTCAATGGATTGGGTGAGTTTCTTTATGCAACAGCAAAATGTTGTCATAAATATTTAGAATTGTTTTTTGGTTTAAAAAGAAAAACAGGAAAGATTATGATTATGGTTAGGTAGGTTAAGTCGCCATATCACACGAGGGTATAATGTATCTGGCGGCGGCCACTTATAGAGCACCTCACAGGCTGCTTAAGTTAGGTTAGTTCGGTTAAGCCGCCATATCCTCATGGGATATTCATTATCTGGCGGCGGCCACTTATAGAGCCCATCACAGGCTGGCCAACACCCATGATGGGGCCAACCGGATGGCTGAAGGATGGGGTTCAACGAGCCGGGCCCGGACCCCTCCTGAAAAACTGGAGGTGTGGGACCCGGATTTGAACCCGGATCCTCCAGGGTGGTAAGCCGCAGCTTTACCACGCGGCCATCCGGCCGACAAACAGGAAAATAATAAAATAAAGACTATATCGAATGTGTAGTACAGTCATATTCGGGATTAAATCTGAAGAGAAATTTAAAAGTCAAATATATTAAATTTATCATATAGTTTTGTAAGTCTGAACTTAATTATGTTATCTTCCTCCATTTTGCTTTAATCACGAAGCGAGGTGAAAATGTGCTTTACATCCGCTGTAGCGATATCTCGCAGTTTAGAAACGATTGGCTTTAAAGCACTGTTATAGCCTTTGCATAAAGAAACGATATAGTCTTTATTTTATTCCTTTCCTGCTGTTACTTACCACACTGGAGGATCCGGGTTCAAATCCGAATCTCGCATCTCCAGTTTTTCATGAGGGGCCCAGGTCTGGCATGTTGAACCCTATCCTTCAACTAGGAACCTGAATAGTTGAAGGATTGTGTTCATTGTGTTGGCCAGCCTGTGATGTGCTGTATAAGTGGCCGCCGCCAGATACAGTATATCCTCGTGTGATATGGCGACTTAACCTATCTAGCCATAAACAACCTTTCCTTTTTTTCTTTTTTAAACCAAAAACAATTCTAAAGATTTTAACAAAAGCATATAGATATATCCTTTTGTCAAAATCTTGTCTAGTATAAATATTACCTTCTCAAATAATGTATTTTCTAAATCTTAATAATCTACTATCAGCGGCGGCCGGATGGCCGAGTGGTAACGCGTTGGCGTGCCACGCTGGAGGACCCGGGTTCGCGTCCCGGATCTTGTCCCGGATTTTTTTCGGGGTGCTGGGCCCGGCCCGGTGATCCCCGTCCTTCACCATCCGGCCCCCCTCCACGGGTGTGGGTGCAGCCCGTGGTTGGAACTGGCCCCGTCCCCTTAGTAATCTCCCTGATTGGAAAGGGGACGTAAAATATGCAAAAAAAAAATCTAATATCAGCATCCTCTAGTTTATCGATACCTAGGGATACGGTTAATCAAATTTTCAGTCATATAGCAGAACACATTTTATCATTATTATATAATTATAGTTATCATTATTATATTTATATTTTATCCATTAACGCTGAACCAAATTGCCAAGAATGAAATACAGTTATTTTCCTTGCAGTTTGCTGTTATCTTGGCATACATATCTACCATCTTTCACTAAAAATATTAATTAAATATGCAGAATAAACTGGTATAATATTTTATTACTTATCATCATAGGAGTTAAAATACTAAATTGCAAAAAGATTATTAAAAATGGTGGCTTTTTATACTCGAATTTCTGAAATGTATTCGATTATAAGACGAAATTCTTCAGCTCTATCTTGTAACAATGCATTATGTAGATTTATAGTGAACTCTTTTTTACACAAATTATAAAATGCATCTATAAATCGTGATTAACATTTAGAAAAACGATCTTTAAGTGCTTAAGCATTTTCATTTCGAAATATTTTTAATTTCCAAGCTTAAAATCAGATTTCTACATTAGAAACTTTTTGCAGCAAATTTTACTCCAATTTTTCACTAATACAGTTATATATGTAATCTCACTGACCTCAGAATATATATTTTTTCTGCATTGTTAATAACTTATTGGAACATCCACTATATAAAATTCTCTCTCTCTTTATTATTATTATTCATTTTTCCTAATAATTTCTCAGAAATCTTTATTACTATTTTTTTCCTACTAAGAAATTTCTTAAAATAATTTCACGGTTCCTAATTAAAACTCAAAATTGCATTTCGTTTCACCTCTTACTTTGCCACTTATGGAACTCATCTTGGCAGTGAATTCTTCTTTCACTGTATCATTTTACCATCGTTTCTTTCTTCTTTTTATTATATTTATATATATTTTTACTCAGAACTTATTTTAGAATATTGTATCTATAATATTATTCTCATAAAATTTCATTCACTTTCTACACTTCTGTATCCTGACAGATGTTTCCGCAAACTTTATTAATAGCTTCTCTACGCATTTTCCCTGTTTCTTAATTCTTTAATTTATCTATATTTATTCCTCCAGCTTCCTTCAATTTATCTGTAATTTCCGGCATAACCTTGATTTTTATTGGGTCTGTTTCTTTATTTGTATTCTGCTACTTAGCAGTATATCAAAGCTTATCACGAAAGCTCAGGTTTTCAAGTATGATTTTCCTTAATCTGCACTAACAGAAATCTAATTTAAATCGATTAAAACAATAATTCTAAACAGTAATTCATCTGTCTGCAAAGAGAAATTTCATCAGAAAAATCTCACTTAATTTAATACTTTAAAAAAAAAAAAAACTGTTATTTTGAAGGCATTGAATGCTGAAAAATTATGATCTACATTTACAGTTTTTTTATTACTAGTTTGATAAAGAAAAACAATGATTTATATATAATTTGGAAATTAAAATATTTAGCAATTGTTCAATTTTCGTGCTACCTTATCATTAGCAAATTTATTAATGGAATATTTCATGGAAATATTATTTATTTTTGAAACAATTTTATAAAAAGTTAAAATTTTTATAAATTTTAAATGGATATTTTTAAAATTTATAAAACTACTAATTAGTGGTAATAAATTAAATATGTCTTTTTAATTTATTAAGCTAAACTTTTGGGACAATTTCAGTAATTATAAATTTCTTCTATCTTGAAGAGAAAAATTATTTTATCTCGAGATAATCATTTTCCAAGTAAATTTATGAATGTCCTTGTGATAAAAAAAAAAAACGTGATAAATTATTAGCAATCTTAAAGTACTATAAAAAATCAATTAATTTATGATCTTCAGATTTAGATGTTTTTGCCAAACTTACTCATTATTTCCTCAATAAAAGAATTATTTTTAATCATGGCAACATAAATGTATTTTTTTGTTTACTGAGCAGCTTCCCACTGTGTTAAGGCAAGCAAAAGTTCTGTGTAATGAGGGATTTTAGGCTCCTCATTACAGAGAACCTTTATATGCTTTAGTCTAGGAATGGATTACTAATGGAAGAGGTGATGAGTTGCCAACCAGTCCCTGACAAAATCTGCCCAAATGCATCAGATCTAATGCCCAAGATAATGTGAACTTAATTATTTGATAGAATAATTATTAAGGTTAATTATGGTAATCATTAATGAGGATTTTAAGTACTCTCTGTAATGAGATTTTAGTAACTCTCTGTAATGAGTAATTTTAGTAACTCTCTGTAATGAGTGATTTTAGGCTCCTCATTATAGAGTTGCTTGCAATTGGGCTGAGACGGGGAGAAGTCGGGAAAATTCCCTGGGCCCGTAGAAGATTGAGGGGCCCGAGCTCTCTGTAATGAGTAATTTTAGTAACTCTCTGTAATGAGTGATTTTAGGCTCCTCATTACAGAGTTGCTTGCAATGGGCTGAGACGGGGAGAAGTCGGGACAAATTCCCTGGGCCCGTAGAAGATTGAGGTGCCCGGTGTGTGTGTGTGTATGTGTTTTGGGGCCCCTATATATATATAGGGGCCCCAAAACATACTTCGTACAGGGGCCCGGGATTTCTCTCGGCGCTCCATATATATATATAGGGGCCCCAAAACCTACTTCGTACCGGGGCCCGAGATTTCTCTCGGCGCCCCTGATTGCTTGTATTGCATAAAAATGAAGCTAGAATTATCACAGGGCTTCTTACGGGGCACTGTCGTCTTAAAAGCATCTTTACTTAATTGGAGTTGCTGATAGTCCCAACTGTAGATGATGCCAGGAAGGGATTCACTTAGTGATTGAATCATTCTGATCGAATCACTCATTAACGACCCATCACTAGTCCCAACTGTAGATGATGCCAGGAAGATGAAACTCCACGTTTTATGTGAATATAGGCTAAGTTATGATCTAGGATTGCATTTTAACTGCACCGGAAGATTTTTTTACTGTCCATTTGAAGAAGATACTGTCTTTAGTGATTAAGACGGGACCTCTTATGGAATGAATGTTGGGGATGCACATTAGATCATTTGTGGTCACAGCGCTAGGGCTGTTTAAAGCTCTAGCACTGTGACCACAATATAATACAAGTTCACATAAGTCCATTTTGAGTGGATGTATAGATATCACAGACAAAAATCAGCTGTTTAAAGCTCTAGCACTGTGACCACAATATAATACAAGTTCACATAAGTCCATTTTGAGCGGATGTATAGATGTCACAGACAAAAATCAGCCTATATATTCTACAAAAAGTCTGTATATTAACTCCATAATTTGCAGATGTTTTAGTTATACGTCTGCAAACTATCTCAAGAACCAAGAAGTTCATAGCACTCGCATTTTAGAGGATTCTTATCATATACTATACAGTATATGTCTATCAGTTTTTGAACATTCTATGCCGTCCCATTACAAGATGGCGGCCACAATTTGAAACCTGAAAGATTTATGAAGCAGATATCTTTTCCACATATTTTAATGATATAATATTCATTATAAAATGTTACTTTTTAGAGATAAACATTTTTTATAATTTATAAACTGTATACATTAATCAATAAAAATAAACCTGTCTATCTTAATATCAGAATAACATATGCATTATAATGTCTTAAGTGTTCTAGATTTTTTCCTTAATTTCAATTATTATATGATGATTTTATTAGTTACAATTCAAGGAACGGAAACTACAATAAGAAAAATAATAATTCTAAACAGGTTAATCTGTCTGCAAGGAGAAATTTCATCTAGATTTTTTCCTTAATTTCAATTATTATATGATGATTTTATTAGTTACAATTCAAGGAAAGGAAACTACAATAAGAAAAATAATAATTCTAAACAGATAATAATTCTAAATAATTCTGTCTGCAAGGAGAAATTTCATCAGAGAAATCTCACTTAATTTAATACCTTAAAAAAAAAAAACTGTTATTTTGAAGGCATTGAATTCCAGAAAATTATGATCTACATTTACATTTTTTTTTAATTACTAGTTTGATAAAGAAAAACAATGATTTATATATAATCTGGAAGTTAAAATATTCAGCAATTGTTCAATTTTCATGCTATCTTATCATTAGCAATTTTATTAATGGAATATTTCATGGAAACATTATTTATTTTTGAAACAATTTTATAAAAAGTTAAAATTTTTATAAACTTTAAATGGATATTTTAAAATTTATAAAACTACTAATTAGGCCTTGTCAAGGTCTAAACCAAAGAAGGTAAACTGCTTGATAGATATTTCCATTTCACTTTCTGATATAGAAAAACATTTATAGGTCAAACATTTAATTACTTGCAAATTTTTGTTTTCACATTAACAGTTTTTTTGAACCGCACTAAAATATCTCATTAGGATTGATGTATCGTGTATATCATCATCATCATCATAATCAAACGGTATCAATCCACTGCAGGATGAAGGTTTCTCAAGCAATTTCCAGTTCTTCCTGTCTATAGCCTCTCTGATCCAACACTTGATGTAAAATTAACAATCTCATCTCTCCATCTGTAATGTGGTCTCTTTCTTGGTCGTTTTTTTATCCCTTGGTATCCAGTGAAGTATTTTAGTTGTCCATCTATTATCATTTATTCTTATATGTCCAGCCCATGTCCACTTCTGCTTTTTTATCTTTTGGATTACATCTATAACTTTTGTTTGACTCCTTACCCAAGTATTACATTTTCCATCCTTCTAGTTATTCCCAGCATGCATTTTTCCATACTCCTTTGTGTTGTTTGCAGCCTTTGAATAGCTCTTTTCGTTAGTGTCCAAGTTTCTGATCCATATACTCGAGTATAAGTCGACCAAAAATTTTATCCTCTATAAACCAGAAAATGCGTCGATCAGATCCGTGTATAAGCCGATATTAGAAAATTTTCTTCAGATTTTGTTTTAATGAAACAAAACAAACTTTTTGTTGCAGAATTTTATTTATTAAGATAGCCAGTTCTGGAGAGAACTAATCACCTACTTTCTGAACATTTCAGCTTATTTTGGAATAATTAAAGATTAAAATAAGGTATAAGTCAGAAAATTCTCTTCCATTGAATATTATTAAAAATATATATTACATAGTTTAATAGTTATTAAGAGGAAATTCAGAAATTTGAATCTTAAAATTTTTACATGCTGTTAACAAAGATAAAAAATTTGTATAAAACTATTTAGGAAGATTTTATATTTCATTGTTATGCAGTAAATACTGTTTAATATTCTTGTAATCTTAAATAGGTTAATAAGCTTTCTAACAATACATTTATGCATAAATAAATCTGTCAGATTCTCCATTATAGATTGTTTTGTATTGTTTTCCTGTTTCTTTTTTTTATTACAAACTACTCAGTGATTATTCTCTTTTCGAGATAACCTGTTATGAAAGAGTTCTAGAAAAACTTTCTGAAATTATTATTTTTAAATAGCTAAATTAAGGAATTAAACTATAAATCAACAAAATCATCTTTAATGTTATAACTTCTATATAAAATGCCAAAAATATCTACCAAATAATTCTATAGTTATTATACCATTAAAATAATTAATCTGCAAAAATAATTAATCTTAAACAATCTAATGAATTAAGCTGAATTTCATGAAAATCATTGAAATATTTCCCAAAGAACTGGAATTTTTCCCAAACGCAAAAATAATTAATCTTAAACAATCTAATGAATTAAGCTGAATTTCATGAAAATCATTGGAATATTTCCCAAAGAACTGGAATTTTTCCCAAAATAAGGAAAAATTCCCAACTTAGAATGTCTGCTATTGTTATGCAGTTAAAAGTAAAGGGTTAATTAATTCATCATCAAGATCATCTTCAGTTACCACCTCTATTAAGTTTCATAAATCTCAATTAATTTGTTTAAAATTAATTTTTACTATAAGAATTTGGCATTGGCAGCATTTTTACTATATATTTACACATTGAAACCTTCAATGTTTTCCTATATTTAAATCCCATTGATGCTCTTCAATCTTGTTTCTCAATTATCTATTAGTAATACTTATATATGGGAATTTAGTACTATAAACATTGTTTCAAATTATCTGAAGAGAATATCCTTCATGTTTACAAATTTGAAGTTACAAGAATTTACTGATGCAGTATTAAGATTAGCTTATTTTACAATTAATTCAAAAGTTATTAGTGCTAGATACATAGACAGGTATACTTTTGTATTAATGTTCTGTTACCAAAGAAAATATTATGTTATAAAGTTTATTTTCCTTCTGTAAACAAGCTAACAAAGCTGGCATTATCTCACTTACATATTTCAGATTGTAATTCTCAAAGTCATTGCCAGCTTGCAATGATTAAAGGTAATAAAGATTTATTATGAAAATCATAATTAATTTCGTAATCTTCCTGATAAATTTTATAAAAAAAGCATTGATTAGCTGAAAATATATTTAGAGTTATCATGCTGTTAACAAATTTAATTAATTAATTAATATTGTGCATGCATAAAAAAAGCATTGATTAGCTGAAAATATATTTAGAGTTATCATGCTGTTAACAAATTTATTTAATTAATTAATATTGTGCATGCATATTACAGTTTTAATATAACATAAAAGTTTGATAAAAATGATAAATATTTTATTGCAATAAAATATTCTATATATTAATATTTTTTTAAGATTATGTGAAATTATAGAGTTATTTATGAAATGTGAATCCATATTATCACATAATCAAGTAAAACATGATTATGTGATAATATGGATTTCTAATCAATTTTATTGCAATAAAATATTCTATATATTAATATTTTTTTAAGATTATGTGAAGTTATAGAGTTTTTTATGAAATGTGAATCCATATAATCACATAATCAAGTAAAACATGATTATGTGATAATATGGATTTTTAATCAACTTGTTTAGGCTAATTTTTTAGACTTTTGACTTTCAATGTCATAAAGTTTTATAAAAATATGAAAACTTTATAACATTTGGAGTTGAAAAAGTCAAAAAATTGAATCTTTAACTCCTGAATTAACTGAATTATATAACTGAACCATACAATCCATACAACTGAATCTTTAACTCCAAATGTCAATTTTACAATTGACATTTGGAGTTAAAGATTCAGTTGTATGGTTTTTAAACAAAAAATAATTTAAACTATTATTATTATGCAAGATATATGTTAATTTATGCAAGATATTTCAGTTAATTTTTTGCCTCCTGATCTTGATCTTACAGATTCAATTTTTATTGTTTAAAAAAATGCAACAAAGAAAATAATTTCTTGCTTTCCAGCATCACATTTGTGGTTTCTTTAGGCCTAAATTTATTATAGAATTTTTTTAATATTAAAAAAATGACAACATAAAGTATATAACTGAATCATACAATCCATAAAACTGAATCTTTAACTCCAAATGTCAATTGTAAAGTTGACATTTGGAGTTAAAGATTCAGTTTTATGGTTTTTAAGTATAAAATATTTTAAACTATGATTATTATGTGAGATACTTGTGATTATTATGCAAGATATTTCAGTTAATTTTTTGCCTCCTGATCTTGATCTTGAAGACAATTTTTATTGTTTAAAAAATGCAACAAAGAAAATAATTTCTTGCTTTTCAGCATCACATTTGTGGTTTATTTACTCCTAAATTTATTATAGAAATTTTTAATATTAAAAAATAATGATAACATAAATTTATCTTAATGATAAGAGAGATATAAATCTTATCACAAAATTTCCAAACAGAATTTTAATAATCCATAAAATGTTCATGCTCCAAATAAATTAGAAATTTTATAATTTGCAAGAAAAAAAAAAAAAAAAGATAAAAATGCAAATTAGATTAATTATTTAAAATTGGTGATTGATTATCATTTCTATAAATTTAATTTAAAAAAGATTAATAATAATAATAGTTCTTGCTATTTTAATTGTTTGATTTTTCGGATTTCTGAATTTTACGATTTTCTGATCGCACCTTTATTAATACGCCATATTTAATAATAGATAAATATGGCTTATTGTGTTTTATACTTCAAACGTTGGCATGCATGAAAAAGAGGTAAATGTGAAAATTTTTCGCATTTAATGAGGATTTTTAATTAAATTTCCAACTCATTAACACAAACATTTTCACAAGAATTTCACTTACTTTATAATGTGTAAAATACTCATAAATGCAAAAAAAGTAATGAATGAACAGTTAAAGTTTGTAAATAATGTTTAACTAATTCTGTTTATGTTTTCTCAACCACAAATCTATGTAAAATTGTATAGTCTGAGAATTCGTAACAGGATTTATGTGCTATCATTAAAGAGCAAAAATAATCATCATTCAGAGCATTAAAATTTTATAGAAAGTTCCCAACTTTACGAGTTAATTCGTTCCGGAAGTGAACTCGTAAATCGAGAATCAATTTCCCATTGATATAATGTTAAAACCAGGAGTTCCGTTCTCGACAGTGAAATTTGACCATAATAAAATTAAGTTCTAGAAAATCGGTAGTATACGATTAAACAGTGATTCATTTATTTGAATAAATGATAATATAACCTTCGAAATCAAGAAAATTATGATGATAAATTATTTAGGTCATTAAGGAATTTTTGTTCGTCAGCACAATCATCGACAAATGTTAGAAGAATTTTTATACAGTGAATAATGACTTAGGAACGACTCGGGAAAGAAAATTATTTATTATAATTATCTGGTGAAACAATGGTGATCACAGTGCGCTCTGGTTCCGCTTTTCGATCAGCCATTTTGATTTTTCCAATTTTGTAGCAGATGATGGACGTTCCGCTACAAAATGAGTTGTACTATATTATATAGCTGTGTACACGATATTAAATGCTTTTCATGAATGTTTGGCATTTATTTACTGCAATTAATATTCACATTTTCGACTTTTTTATGATACTTTTTGAAAAAAAGAAAAAACACGCAAACCCAAGAACTCGTAAACCGCAAGCTTTCTCTATTCGATTTCGGACTAAATTATTATTTTTTATATCATATACCAAAACTGTATTAAACTAGTTAGACTACAAATGATTTTTTCTTTATATAAAGTAGGATAGTGATTAAAAAATCTGGCAATGACCCAATAAATGCTTGACACATATATTTCTTCAGTATTTATTGTAATAAAATATTTATCATTTTTATCAAACTTTTATGTTATATTGAAACTGTAATACGCACGCACAATAGTAATTAATTAATTACTTGTTTTGCAAGATTGTCTTTCATTAAATTTGTTTTATATCAATATCTTTAACAAAGTTTACCTTCTCTATAGCTTGAAAAGATTTTTATCAATTTTTCCACTTTATTTCCATTATTTTTCTTTATTTTAATTCTTTACAATAACAAAATAATGTTATGATTCTATTATATACTATAAAAATAATAAATTGATAAAGGAAAAGTTTTTGTTCTCGATTCTGTTGATTGTTAATTTTAAAATTTTTATTCAAAGACTGTAAAGTTTGCTCTAAACATGTTTTACGCATAAAAAGCACAATCATAAAATAAATTTTTTTAATTTTTTTGGTATAAAATTTTTTTTATCCACATTTTAGCTGGCTCGTTTAACACAACCCTGCCTAGTGATGATTATAATGTATCTGTCTCGAAAATTTTGTTTATATCAACAATATCTTTGATATACTAGGAAGACAGCCAGAAATTGAACATAATAAAAATTACAGAATGCCAGAATGCTTCTTCACTGAGACCGTAACCTAGTATATTACTGATTCAGATACTACTGTTTCTAGAAAAGCATCTTCACTGGCACTATAATCTAGTGTAGTACTGATTCAGATACTACTGTTTCTAGAAAAGCATCTTCACTGGCACTATAATCTAGTATAGTACTGATTCAGATACTGTTTCTAGAAAAGCATCTTCACTGGCACTATAATCTAGTATAGTACTGATTCAGATACTACTGTTTCTAGAAAAGCATCTTCACTGCACTGTACTCTAGTATAGTACTGATTCAGTTAGCATTGTTTCTAAGATCTCATCTTCGCTGAGATTAAAACCTAGTATAGTGCTGATCCAAATTAACATTGTAACCTAGAACAGTGATGATCTGAATCAGCATTATGTTAGGTTATAGTGTTGATTCAGATCAGCTATTTTGTTTTACTTTTTTAATCAGCTAGCAGTGTTTCTAGGAACATCTTCACTGGGAATATAAATAGTATAGTGTTGATTCAATTAGAACTCATCTTTACTGAGAGTAAAACCTTATATATCTTCACTGGGAATATAAATAGTATAGTGTTGATTCAATTAGAACTCATCTTTACTGAGACTAAAACCTTATATAGTGTTAATTCAGTTCAGTCATTTTCTTTTAATTTTAATCAGCTAACAGTGTTTCTAGGAACATCTTCACTGGAAAAAAATTAGTTCAGTGGTGATTCAGTTAGAACTGCTCTTCACTAGTATAGTAATGATCTAAATCAACAATGTAACCTAGAATAGTGCTGATCTGAATCAGCATTATATTAAGGTTATAGTGTTAATTCAGATCCGTCATTTCTTTTAATTTTTTTTTATCAGCTAACAGTGTTTCTAGGAACACATCTTCACTGGGAATATAACTAGTTTAATATTGATTCAGTTAGAACTTTATTAAGATTAAAGCCTAATTTAGTGGTGATCTGAATCAACACTATTGAAATGTGGATCTAGATCAATCATTTTCTTTTCTTTTTATCAATTTAACATTGTTTCTAGGAACGAATCTTCATTGAGGACTCATAACATTATGTTTTTAGGAATGTATCCCACGTTAAACGAGGTATAATTCAACATAATTAACAACCGTACAAAATTTTTAATCCACTATATTAATTATATCGCAGGTCTTAGGAAGTAAAAGGTAAAAAAAAACGTTAGAATTCTCCCAATTTTGCATTTTTTCCCCATACATCATTAAATTAAAATTTTATGTCACTCAATAATTTCCGTTATAACAATACACCTATTCAAGCCGTAGTTATAAAGATAATGCGAAAACAAGTATAAAAGTGTTCTGAAAATAATAATAATTGTCATTATTACAATGGTAGGTAAGTATGACAAACTGTTAAGCATTCAAGAAGAAAAAAATAAATTCTTATCGTTCTGATTTATCTCTTGATGCGGCTGATGATGTCATTTAGGAAATGTAATGATGTCCTACTTTTACTTAATTTTGCGTCATTTATATCCGATATTTCTGATGGTTAACGGTTGACGAAGATAATGATGGTCTTTCAGTCAATTATCGAAAACTTTCGCGCTTTAAACTGGAGCAAGCTTATGCACAAATTTAGTTTCACAAACTAATTTTTTTTTTTATAATTTTAGCCTTCTTCCGCTATGATTTTTTATGACATAAAAAAAACAATCGGACAAACTTGACACGTTAAGTGAAGATCACGCCATTACTATAAGGTTAACTTGGGAGACATGCGCACTTAACTTCCGAATATAGGTTAACTTTTTTATAAAAGTAGTGAAAGTAGTCACGTGTGCCGAGACAGTTGATGCTATTCTCCGTCTCTCGACCAATGACCAGGAAAAAGCGGGAATCGTGTCATAATTTGCGTTTTCCCTTTTTCGCGATTTTCGACCAATCGGATTCGCAGAATGAAAATATTTAAAATATGAATGGAAAGTTATTTCATACGTCAGAATTTTAAAGTAGTATATAAAACAACTTGGTATCGTATTTTATCGAACATTAGCTCTTTTGGGATTAAACGGTTTGCAAGATGGCTCCGAGTCAAACTCTGACTACCGTTACCGATACGGTAGAAACTGTCAAAACTGTGAGACCACCCATGAAAATCGTGTGGAGAAATGTTCTAGCTTTCGTTTTACTCCATCTTGGTGCCTTTTATGGGATTTACGTGATGACTTTCAAAACGCTTATTGGTGGTAAGTGGACAAAATGTTTGTTTTTTCCCCCCAAAATAAGCAATTTTATAAAATGGCATATATATTATTTTTCAGTTATCATTCTTGGATACATGTCCATAGTAGGAATAACAGGAGGTGCACATAGATTATGGTCACATCGCAGTTACAAAGCCAGGTTACCTCTGAGAATTTACCTCATGATCTTGCAAACCTTTGCAATTCAAGTAAGCTATGGTTTTCACAAATTTTAAGCATTTTAAATGGAATAATTAACATCAGCAAGTGGAAAATATAAATCTAGCAGTTACGTTTGTATTGTAAAGCACGAAAAATAGAAGTAGGAAATGTGATTAGTCATATAATACGATTCAATTCTTTTAAAGTAGGTCATTGTTTTGCTGAGGTACGGGGCCCGGGGTGAAAACTCGGTTTCGACGACCTAAAATCTCGGTTATTTTTCTGCTTAAAATTAATAAATTTCAGGATTAGGTTACGCATTTGCGCTTTCTAATACTTCTCTCCTTTCGTGGGGCTTAGTAAGAGTAGTCAAGTTCCGCATTGTTCAATATTTATAGATACACAAACACAAGCGAGAATTTCTTTCCTTTACGTACCAGAAAATATATATATATTTTTTCTCGTCGTTATAACGGGGAAAACTGTTATTGCACTCTGTATTCCCATTTTAATGCTTACTTTTCGCAGAATTAACGATTAGAATATTTTTATGGCTATAATATTTAAAGGAAGTCGAAAGTTTCCTGAGGAAGACGATTTAAAGCGTTATTTATGTAGGACAGCGTGCATGTTCCACGTTTAAATTTTGATATAGGAAAAATTCTTCTTTTAACTGTTATATATAAATGAGTCTAAAAATAAATATTTATACGATTTAAAAATAACTCTTAAAATAGGAGGGAAAGTATCCTATAAAATTCACTTTTCCTTTGTGTTCCGCATAGCCGAAGTATGATGAAGAAGTATGACATTATTAGTACATAATCAGTTCTATTGATGAGTATAAATAATTTCTTTTACGATAATTATATTTCCTTGATAAATTATGTTTAAATTCCCAGGAAGTAACTTATTTCCTTAAAGAATAATTAATGTTTTTAATGTCCTCAGAGGAAAAGAGCGCGCACAGTATTTACTTTTAAGGATTAAAGTGTATGCTTCCTCACCCGCGTTAATAAACAAACTAGCTATTTTTATATGTAAATTTTTACGTATTATACCTTTTATATTCAATAAATTAACCCATAAAATTAGAAATATGGAATAACCCCTGTGGATATAGGGCTAGAATATGCCCTATATCCACACATGGACCATTTCACCCTGCGTTGCGTAAAAAGGCGACAGAAGGCACCTCACGTTGGTGGTTTCGAGGTCCATCATTGGGGATTCACCTGCAGATTCCGTATAGGAACCACAAGTGATGGATCGGCTGTGGGGCACTGCTGCTCCACCACTATCACCTCAGTATCTCGGTGATGAATCGGCAATGTTCACATCCATCCCAGGGAACCTGCAATAGGCCCCTGCACGGTCCCCAAGGTACGTGTAGGGGCCTATTGCAGGCTTCCTGGGATGTATATTTGTATACGAGGCAGCAGGTCATCTCGGTGATGAATCGGCAATGTTCACATCCATCCCAGGGAACCTGCAATAGGCCCCTACACGGTCCCCAAGGTACGTGTAGGGGCCTATTGCAGGCTTCCTGCGATGTATATTTGTATACGAGGCAGCAGGCCCACAGCATTATCCCATTGAGGCTCCCTGGGATGTATATTTCTATACGTAATGCAGGCCCACAGCATTACCTCATTGAGGCTCCCTGGGAAGTATATTTGTATACGTAATGCAGCCCACAGCATTATCCCATTAAGGCTCCCTTGGATGTATATTTGTATACGAGGCTCCCTGGAATTGTAAATTTGTATACGAGGCAGCAGGCCCACCTCTCTGTGGGCCTGCTGCCTCGTATACAAATTTACATTTCGTGCGCTTCGTTTTCGGGAGACAAGTTTATATATAACCCCCATAGAGAAGGGGAAAAAAGAAATCCGGAATGCCCGAAACCCGAGACAGAAAACTTTAGGAAGTTATAGAAGGAAATTTACGACTGCTCTCACTTTTATCTTGATATAAAAAATAAAATAAAATTTCCAGTTTGTTTAAAAAATGTTCCTTAAACTTTCACTTGTCCTCTTTCTTTTCTGGTTTTCTTTAGTTCGCATTTAAACAAAACTCGTCCTTTTTGTTGATGATCTAATTACGCTGTCCCGTCAACCTCATTTCTATGGTCATGTCTCTAAATTTTCTTTCGAATCTAAAGTTACTTCGTATAAGGAGTTGCTTCTACAAGCATCTGTTTCTTTTCAGAATCACATCTACGAATGGAGTCGTGATCACAGATTGCACCACAAGTATTCAGAAACCGAGGCAGATCCCCATAACGCCAACAGAGGATTTTTCTTTGCACACATGGGTTGGCTTATGGTGAAAAAACATCCGGAAGTGAAGGAAAAAGGAAAAACCATAGACATGAGCGATCTTCTTAAAGATCCCGTTGTAGTCTTTCAGAAAAAGTAAGAAAATAACACTTATATGTGTTTAAATTGCATTTTTGTGCATTTATTCTATTAATTAACACATGAAAAAATTTCTTTTAAGGTACTATTATCAGCTGGTGATCCTATCTATAATTTTATCAATAGTTCTTCCTGTTTATTTATGGGGAGAAAGTGCATGGAATGCATTCTTCACAATGTTTTGCTTTAGATACATTATATCTCTGCATGGAACATGGTTAGTGAATAGTGCTGCTCACATGTGGGGCAACAGACCTTACGACAGGTTCATTAACCCGAGAGAAAGCATGGCCGTTCATATCTTCGGTATGGGAGAAGGTTTCCATAACTTTCACCATACATTCCCGTGGGATTATCGCACTGGTGAGTGGGGTTGGAAGTACAACATAACTGCTTGTTTTCTTGACTGTATGCAATGGTTAGGATTGGCTTATGACATGAAAAAAGTCAGCCCGGAAATGATCCAACAGAGAAAAGAAAGAACAGGAGAGAAACTTTAGTCATTTCTTTACTTTTGTGTATGTCGTCTTCATGTTTTTTTTTATTCATTAACTATTAAAGATAATTGTTCATTATTTTCAACGAAAAAAATGTGATTAAATAAAAAAATTAATGGATAGCGCACGTCATCAAAGTCAGCATCGTTAAAAGTCCATTTATATGTAAAAAAATAATTAATGAGTAGTGCAAATAATGAATAATTTAAAAAAAATGTGTTCTGTATTTTATTTTAAAACAAAATTTACTTAATTATTATAAGAAATAATTTATATTTGTTCATTTATTTTTTAATATAAAATTAATTGTGATCAATGTCATTGACATGTTTGCACGAATATTTTCATGGTAAAAGTGATTCTGTTCATTAAAAAATGTTGGAAGAAAAAAATTCTGGAGCTGAGTAACAAATTTTATAAGAAAAGTTTTAGTTTAATTCATTAATTTCAAGTAAAAATGTCGTTTTTTATACTGTACTTTTCAAACGTGTCTCAACTTGTCTAAACATGAATTTTTAAAGATTTATAAGTATTACTAAGCTGAGATGGCCTTATTCTATAGAATATATAGTTGATTAAATCAGCAAGTGATTTATATTTATGACCTTTCAAAACTTTATGCTAAAAAATGACATTACTTTTGGTATGACCTGATGATCAGAAATCCTGAATACCTGAAATTCGAGGCGGAATTTCGTCGGAAAATTAGATAGTTAAGCAAGAAAATTTGTAGCTTCTTTCACTTTTATCCTGATTTATTGTTAAAATATTTTTATGCTAACAATAAAACACATAAAAATTCTGAAGAAGTATTGTCCTGTTTATGCGAGAACTGTAGATTGTCTACAGTTAGATCTACAAGATACGCGAAAACATGTCGAGCTGTTTATGGTTTTATTTAATTATTTAAAGTACTTATCACTTATCTAAAATTCAATAAACTAAAATAAATGATCAGATATTAGAGAACGAAAATAAATTTATCCTTTTAAGGAAGAAAATAAAATTGCGTTATGGAAAATGCATATAAAATAAGCATACATTTACTTATTCTCCTTACAGGAGAATAAGTAAATAAAAACTCAGTAACTAAATAAAAACGGTTGTTAAAGCAGAATTTCTACGCGTGTTGTTTAGATATATCAGATATATATCAGTAAAGATACTGTTCATTCCATAGTTAAATTATTAAAGTAAGGAAACTGTCAAACGGGTGTGGCATTCGACACGTTCTTTTTTTTTTTATTTTTAGTGGTTGGAAGCCAAAATTGGAGAATAGCTTGAGGTGGGGTGAACACCCGCAGACTATACACGAGAAATGTCACCAATATAATGTCCTAAGGGGTAAGTAGCGAAGCGAAGCGAAACGAATGGAGGAAACGAAGAAAAAGAACTCCCACACAGTGATTAGACTTTATCAATAGGAAATATTTCAGCTTTTTCCATTATAGAAACTTGTCGCTAGTAATCAAGCAATGATTAGAAAGCGGCAATAAAATTTTTCACTATTCTTTCCTGGAAACATAAATATTTACATGGGATTTAGATGAGGCAACAGTTTTAAAACTATATTTTTTGTTGAGGATCAGAATATCCTCTCAATAAAATTTTTAAGATATATGATACCCATATCAAGCCTTAAAAAGCTTCTTGATTTCTTCGTTTCTTTTACAAATTTCACACAAAAAAAGTAAAATTCATTTTATGTTCTTAAGTTTTAATTCCTGTAAGGGGCACTATGGCAGTTTGGTAGACAGTAGTTTTGTATGTTAACACGAGTTGTTAAAACGCCTTGATAGTTATTAGCATGAAAAAATTTATGTTTTACGAAAGAACATTTATTTCGTCACGTCTCCTTGAAAGTTAATCTAAATTTCCTTCCATTCGTCATTTGTTATCAGTATATCCAAATATAACATATGACACATCCTCTAAAATATGAAGTTTTTCGTCCAAATTAGAAATTATCACCCACTTTGTTAAGGCGTTTGATATATTAATGATGAAGAGAAAATATAATAATGATGCAAAGAGAACTGGAGGAGTCCATCTCCAAAAAATTATATTTTACACAAAATTTAATAACTGAAATTTCAAAAGGATTTAGCAACAGCAGTGAAGCTGCAGAAAGATTAAAAAACTGTTCATTATGTTACAATAAAATATTATCGGTCAAACAAAATTGCACAATGAATCAAAAATATTTTATGTTTAAATTGTTTTTTAATTATAATATACAGCACTATTATATCAGCCTGCCTTCAACAGCGAGAAATGAGCAATATTTCTTCAAACGGCATGAATATTTATGCTAGTTTGCACTCTTTATCTGTTTTTTTCTCAACAAATAATGTTTAAAATGCTACGTCTTAATCTGCTGATTATTTATTGGCAAATTGGAGCCCTCAGTGGAAGCAGATTGTTAACAATGATCATCGACAGCCAGGATTTAAACCATCAAATATTTTCCAAGGGATAGAACCGGATTCGATTCCAGGTTCTCTGGATGGAAAGCAAGTTCCAGACAACACAACAAAATCGGACGAAATTTAAATATCCGTTGAATTTCGGATCGCCATATCGCACAAGGTATACTTTATCTGACGGCAATCAGTTGTAGAGCCCTCCACAGGTTGGCCAACACCTGTAATGGGGTCAACCGGAAGTTTTAAGCATGAAGTTCAACGGACCGGGCCTGGATCCCTTCTGAAAAACTAGATAAATCTGATAAATCTGTGGCTTAATATCCTGGAGGATCCAGGATATTAAGCCACAGATTTATCACACAACTATCCAGCCGACCCCAAGATAAGTACTCTAATTCGTGAGAATATACAGCCATACGCTTGTAGATAGCGTATGGTTTTTATGGATTGGAAAATGTTTATATATTAAAATCGTATTACAGAATTTTGTACTAGTATGTAAATTCATAACTTAGCATATCAACAAGTAATAAAGTTCAGGGTCAAATCTCCAAAATCTTCAGATAAATTATGAAGATTTTAATATTTGCATTCTTAAATATTGAAACTTTAATATTAAGTGATGCCAAAAATTTGAAAATTCTAATATATGCAAGTTGACCTGGAAAGAACTAATCATCTATTTTCCGAAAACATCTGTCATTTAAAGATACACGATTAAAATATTTTATTAATCTAAACTAGAACCTGATAGAGAACTACTTAATAGATTAATCTTGTATCAATTAGGATAAAATCTGAAAATTTGAACGTGCGGCATTTTTAAACGGGTGGAACTGAATGATTAATCGATTTTATTTTAAGATCAACGTTAATGACCTCAATAAATTTGCCTAATTTCACAATAATCAATGAATACAATATTTCAAAAATTTTAAGAACGATCCTTGAGAAGTTTAAACACGTGCCATTTTTTAATGGATGATGTATAATTTTTTTTTCTAGTTCGATATATATTAAGAGAGAATCAATCATTTATAAAGAAGACTGTAGCTATAGAATTAGAAGATGTAACTTCGAAATCATCTTTTCATAAAAATCCACTAATTAGTTCAAAAATCATTACCGGGAACACGAAGACAATCTTTCAAGCTCAAACCGAAAAGTAGGATAAAACAATTAATGTCGGTTCTAATCCTAAAATATTAATCTAAAAAACAAGTAAATGTCTGTTCTTAAAGAGAAAATATGTAATTTAGAAGTAAATGCCAAAATATAAAGCAGGTGATGGCCTAAATATATTTAACAAACCAGATTTATATCATCTTATCTCTAGTTTAAATCATGTTAAACTTACAGAAATGATTTTAGTTATTAAACATTTCTGAGTGTGATTTTTTCAATCTGAATTCTTACAGAAGTAAACGTTAAATCATGCAAGCCTGTATGGTCGTGTATATTCTAATCGAAAAAAAAAAGTTTCAAAATTGCTTGTAAATTTTTATAAATTAATTTAATCTGAAGAATTAGACCTACTTTAACTTTTATGAAGTTTAACTTTTCAAATATGAAAACATTTTGAATTTTCATGCAATACTCTAACACGTGTAAATGGATCAATTGAGAAAGAACGTGAATCTGCATGTTAAATCATTAAGAAAAAGATTTGTTAAGTAGAAGTATCTCAGAATTTATTTATTTATTTTTTTTTATGAATGCTTAGAAAAAAAATGACTAATGCGATTATAGCTAAATTGGATTAACAATATCGCAACATATATATAAAACGAATAAAAACAAACTGTAGCAATCAGCATCAATATTAATTCTACGGAATATGTATAATTCTATGTAACAATATATAATTTTATATTGCAATATTATGTCAGTGAAACCAACAGAATTGGAGAGAATCACAAACGAAGCACGAACAATGGATCTAAGGAACATTAGTTGTACAGTTTATTGCTATGTGTACAATAGAAGAGAAAAGTAGAATAGATTAATGGGCGGGAATAATGAAAATATGTATTATTTTTTCCTAAATATGGCCATCGCGAAAAATTTCAATTCGAATTTTATAACCATTTTTCACGATTTTACAATTACTGGATAAATTATAAGAATTATTTGATGCATGTTATACTTTTCCTGTGAAGTTTTACATCTTGCAGGTACTAAGCGGAAAGGCGTTCCAGTTTCCACCACGGCTGTCCACAGCCCTGGTGAGATCAACCGTCAGGTGGAAGGTGGAATCAATGGACCTGGCCCGAACCCTTCCTGAAAATATCTGGAGATGTGGGACCCGGAAATTGAAGCTGGATCCTCAATATCTATATCTATTCTATGTTTCTGAGTGGAAATATAAAACTGATGAGCCATATTTCCTCAATGGATCCAAATATTTATGGCAGCTTGGTTGCTCTATCATTTTTCTCAACAAATGACACTATTTTTCAATCTGTTAACTAACTGGGCGAATTGTGACCCTGCCATAGGCTGCTTACATCAAAGAATGGCAACTGACAATACAGGCTCAGACCACAAAATACTTTTCAAGGGATAGGATTCAGATTTGAGTCCAGGTCTTCTGCATGGAAAGCCACAGTATTTTCAGATCCAACCAACAAACACAAAAAAATTGGAGTATATTAAAATATCCTTTGAATTTTAGGCCGTCATATTGGATCCGCCATTTTGGATTCGAAAAAACTACTATCAGATTTGTAATCTGTAAGTCTTAAAAACATCATATATATGATTTTCATCAAAATAGAAATAATATAAAAAAATCTGACAAATTTAGGGGTCGCTACATTTATGACTCCTTTTTGAATATAAATTTTTTCAGTCAATATGTGAAGGGACATTTTTCCTCAGCATGAAACACTCAAATAATCGAGAAATAACGATTTTTAAGCCATAAACTGAAAATTGGAGATTTAGCTTTTTCCTTTTGGAATGGAATTTCAGGTTGCCATAATATTTCCGAACTAGTTTATCTCTAAATTTCAGTTTCCTAAGTCATAGGAATATGAATATATTCATATTCATGCGGACATATTGGTCTGTAAACGTATAGATTATGGTAAAGCAAATTTGAAATATGGAAGAACTGAAATCAAAATCGATTCGAAGGATTTTGTTTTTATTCGAATCAAATCAAGTGTTTTAAAAACTATAAAAACTTTAATATGCCTGGTTTAGAACTGAATAAATTAAATTTTTTATAACAATTATTATTTTTTATAACAATTATTATTATTATAACAATTTTTTATTTTTTGCCGAGAGATGGCGCAAGATATCAAACACAATCATGGAGGTAAAACACAATTCAGTATTTGCATCATAAACATTTTATTTGATAGATGATTTATTAAAAGAATTAGAATGAATACTTAAATATTTAACAATATAAATTATAAATTATATTCGAAGGAAAAATAGTGCAAGAAAGCAGAAAAAAAAAGATAAGAATGATTTTTGCTATACAGTAGATGATTTATTAAAAGAATTAGAATGAATACTTAAATATTTAACAATATAAATTATAAAATTCGAAGGAAAAATAGTGCAAGAAAGCAGAAAAAAAAGATAAGAATGATTTTGCTATACTAGCCGAAAAGAAAGGCATCTTTTGCTAGCCTCTTATGGAAACAAGAAAATGGCATAATGGAAACAGGAAAATTCCAGTTTTTTACTCATCACAGACCAGTAAATACTTTTGACATTTTGTATGCACTGAAAAACATTTTTTGTAATCAGTGATGATTCAGTGAACAATTAATATTTTCTGGTATTAAAGAAGTTATTAGTAATCATTTTAAATATCACAAAATCTATCAGCAAAGACTTTTGATTTTTTTAAATTCTTTCTTTAACAAAAGCAATTTGTTAAAATAATTTTAAGACATAAATTAAATGCTAATGGCTTTATGAAATATTCATACTTTATTTCTACTGTACTGCCATCTATTAACAACTTTTTAAAATAAAAAAAATATATATATAATTTCCTATAAACTTTCTAATTTTAGGCAAAATATGATTTTGATAGATAAATTCAAAATTGTATCGAATTAAAACTTTTATTTAAAAGAGAAAAATCTGAATGGGATTAAGATTATTAAAAGAAATTTTTAACCAAGTACTATATTAAAAATATACACAGGCAGGTAAGTAAAAATTGGATTATGTGATTTTGAATAATGATTTTAAGCAACATGCATAACATGACATTACAACATGATTTAAGCCGATTGCACGGATTGTACACAATCGGGTCCAGCGCTTGAGGGGGTCCCATGTTTGTCAAAGTTTATATAACTCCAAATCATTAAAAATTTTGGGGAATGATGGAAATTCAAAATGAGCATGTTGCTTAAAATTATTATTCAACATGCATGAGCATGTTGCCTAAAATCTATAAAAACAATTTTGAAATACAGGCATACCTCGGAGTTATGCCATTTTAGTTTCCAGAATGATGCCATAATCAGTATTAAAAGAAAATACTCTTGTGTAATTGGCTTTCCACCCTGCCGGGTTCAAATCCTGCTGACTCGGAAATGTCCATAAGTCGAACCACTATCTTTTTTATTTATCAATGCATGTCATGTACGTAGATAATTAATATAAATGAAGCATTTATAATTAAAAGAAATACTGTAGACCCTATTTTGAAAAAAAATAAGCATTTTTTCAAAATTTCGCTGCTGAGGGTTCCACACCTCCAGTTTTTCAAGAGGGGTCCGGGCCCGGCCGTTGAACCCCATCCTTCAACCATCCGGTTGACCCCATCACGGGTTTTGGCCAGCCTGTGATGGGGTCTACAAGTGGCCGCCGCCAGATACAGTATATCCCATGAGGATATGGTGGCGTAATCTAATTAACCTAACCAAAATTAACTAATTTGTCTCCTACATATGCTCCCAAATATAATTATGTGTTACTATAATGGTATATAATGTACAGGGTGATGGTAAAGTCACACACCCAAACTTCAATATTAATATAAATGAAGCATTTATAATTAAAAGAAATACTGTAGACCCTATTTTGAAAAAAATAAGCATTTTTTCAAAATTTCGCTGCTGAAGAATTATAACTCCAAGTCATTAAAAATTTTGGGAAATGATGGAAATTCAAAATGTAGTAAGGAGCCGTTTTGTATGCTTATATAAATGTTATTCATTATTTTCTCAGGAGAAACACGCTCTAAAAATTTTTGAATTCAATTTATATGTCTCCTACATATGCTCCCAAATATAATTATGTGTTACTATAATGGTATATAATGTACAAGGTGATCGTAAAGTCACACACCCAAACTTCGGACAGTTACTGTCGAAACTGTAAGCTGGACGGAAAATTAACTAACTAATCTTGTATAATTCAGGAAATTTACTTAGAATATCTAGAAACGAATTGCATAAAATTAGAAACATATAATAGGCTACCCCTAATCTATGTGGTATAAATTTTTTTTTACCATTGTAATGTGTTAAATTTTGTTGCAAAACTTTTGCAGTGAAATCTATTAAGATATTCAAGTCTGAAAATGAGGTGAAAGTAATACTAGTCCCGAATTTTACATATTTTTAAATATTCGTATAATTTCGTATTGTACTATAACACAGTACTTATGGTTGAGATATTAAAATATATGATTTTTATAGTATTTTGTTACATTGAAATTGCTTTATTGCAATAATCAATAGTTTTAATTTAAGAAGCTATACTGAAGGGCAAAAATTTAAGTAACGAATACAAAAAATCAGATATCAAAAAAATTTTACATGAAAACTTATGATGGTGAATTTGAATATCATTATTTTATTCCGACATATGCACAAATTAAAAATTTCAATTATTATTGTTTTTTAAGAATTTGAATATCATTATTTTATTCCGACATATGCACAAATTAAAAATTTCAATTATTATTATTTTTTGAATGTTGGAGTTAAATTTGAAAATGGCAAAAATAATTTTTTTTGCGCAGCGAAAATTTGGAAAATATAAAATTCTAGATTAACGTTCTATGTATGTATATATAAATATAAATATGTGCCACGTGCCAGCAAAATTGTTCTGCGTGCCATTCCTGGCACGCGTGCCGTAGGTTCGCCACCGCTGACCTAGGATACTAACATGTAAAGTTAATTTCATAGATGAGTCCAGGTTCAGTACTATTCCAGAAGGACATTTTTTTGTCAACAGATGACGCCTCTTTCTGTAAGAATACTAAGTTATGGGATGAAACAAGCCAGTCCACAGGCTGCCTACCTCTGCAGAAGGGTCAGCCGGATTGTGGAAGACAAGGATCGACGGGCCAAGCACAGACCCCATGATAAACGTTTGCAGGTTGTTTTTTAATGGAGTTAAATTTGAAAATGGCAAAAATAATCAAATTAATGATCTAGGAAAACTCGTGACAATTAATCTATATTATGAATTAAAAAAAATTATTAATATCACCTAGGATACTAACATGTAAAGTTCATTTCATAGATGAGTCCAGGTTCAGTACTATTCCAGAAGGACATTTTTTTGTCAACAGATGACGCCTCTTTCTGTAAGAATACTAAGTTATGGGATGAAACAAGCCTGTCCACAGGCTGCCTACCTCTGCAGAAGGGTCAGCCGGATTGTGGAAGACAAGGATCGACGGGCCAAGCACAGACCCCATGATAAACGTTTGCAGAGAGTGGGACTCGAGACTCGAACCCGGGTCCTCCAGAGTGAAAAGCCAAAGCGTTTCCACGCAGTCACTCCAGCCGATCCGAGCCGAAACGTTTGCAGAGAGTGGGACTCGAGACTCGAACCCGGGTCCTCCAGAGTGAAAAGCCACGCAGCCACTCCAGCCGATCCGAGCCAAAGCATTTTCACACAGCAAATTAAGTAATTAATTATTTTAATTATTTATTTATAACAGCATAAGCTCAAGGGAACATATTGGGACGCTTTTACCAAATTATCATTCCTTCTCTGAGAGACACTATATGCATTTATATTCCAAAAACTATGAACGTATCGACTCGGCTGCAAAACAGATACAGTACAGACATACAGTAGTAGCTGCAGATAAGCCCTCCCGCTGCATCAAAGCGGGCTCTTCTTGATAGGGCGTGATATACGATATCAACTATCAAACATTATAGAAATCTATCATTTTAAAACAGATGAAATCTTAGATACAGTACAGACATACAGTAGTAGCTGCAGATAAGCCCTCCCGCTGCATCAAAGCGAGGTCTTCTTGATAGGGCGTGATATACGATATCAACTATTAAACATTATAGAAATCTATCATTTTAAAACAGAAGAAATCTATTTGTGTGGGAGCAACCGGGTCCTCCAGCGTGGTACGCCAACGCGTTACCACTCGGCCATCCGGCCGCCAATGATGAAATCTGTTTGTGTGGGAGCAGCGATCATTATCAATGGCTGCAGAACCTCCATATCTTTAGCAAGGCCGGCCCGAGAAAAAGGGATCTGGTACAAAGTTGTATGGGTTTTATTAATAATAATAAAATAAAAACAATTTCGAACCCACGTTGGAAATAGTATATTTAACAGAACTTAATATAATATAAACCGAAACCATTCCCAGCCGTCATTATACCGACTGCGACTCTCCCTTTTGCGCGTTTGGACTCATCCACCTTAGCTAGGCGCGGCTTTCGTGGACGGACAATAGAAGGAAAATTCAGAAGATTGAATGTCCGCCATTTTTAAACGGAATGATTTACAGGATGAGTTAATCTTACTTCAAATTTGGCTTTTATCATTCTGATGCCATTTTGCTAAATTTTATAAAATTCCTTCAAATGGTTCAAAAATTACTAGGGGAAAACTTCTGAAGTTTGAATATCCGCCATTTTTAAATGATTGCAGATATAGAGTTAATTGCTGACGTGCCATCTATATCATCTTCAACAGTTTAATCGTTCTTCTAAATTTTGTAAAAAAATCTAATAAATAATTCAAGATAAATTAAAAGTAAATCTGTTCTGTTTTGTATTATTCCCAACAAAATAATTAAACAATAATTGCATGTAATAATAAGCCGAATCGTTAAATTGTAAACAATTCCATTAAATCATCCAAAAAATCGTCATATTTCGTTCCATTTTGAGTTAAAAATTTAATTAAAAATAAAAGAAATGGATGATTTCGATCAACCATCTTCCAGTCGTCAAAATGTATCGTCCCAAAAAGCAGAATTAGAAATTTTGAAGCTCAAATTAGAAGAGGAGTACAATTACATAATAGAAATTTTCAGTAGTAGTGAAAAATTCGTCAAGTGGGCTACAGAGATGGGATTAATCGTAAATAAAAATTCGTGCGACAAGTGCAACTGCCAAATGATCTGCAGTTTAGGAAACTGTGGTAAAGAAGTTTGGTGCTGTTCCTCAGGAAATCCCGCTTGTCAGACTTATTCTTTGGAGAAAATAAATATGTTTGAAGATCTGGATTTGTCTTTAGTCGAACTGCTTAATTTAATATTTTTATGGTACGCAGATATGGATATTGTGAACATACATCAGAACACGGGGATTTTATATTATTGCCTTTTATCATTTTTCAAGACCATGGCTGAAATATGCGTCCAGACATGTTTAAAAGGCAGTCAGAAGATAGGAGGAAGAAGAAAACGTGTGGACGTAACAATTGGTTTACGAAACGGATTGAAAAATCTCCAAAATGTTGCCATTTGTGGCATTCTAGTCGAAGATCCTTGCAAATATTTCTACGTAGTTTTACGCAGTTCTAATCCTTCCGTACAAGAGGTCAAGGATTGCTTGAAGGATTGGCTCGAAACAGGATCTGTTGTCTACACCAGATGTTACGAGTACGAATTTGTCGACAGCATGAAGTGGAATTTTAATTTTCAACCGGATTCAGTATGCGAATCAGATTGCTTGGCAAAGTATTTATGGAGGAAAATTAATCTGCAACGAGAAACACCGTTCGAGAAACTGATAAAAGATGTCGTCGATTATTTTGAACAAACAAATTCAAATCCTATCATTTAAAAAAGGGAAAAGAAGTCGATAAGCACAGAAAAATGTACTAATTACAGCCATTAAAATAAATTTATCATCTTTTAGTTTGCTATAAAGTTATAAATATATTTTATGAGGGCAATGACGTCACGCTCCATCAATATGACATCCTTAGATGTCAACATGAAATGACATCACTATGCATTCTTGTGAACAATGGGTAATCTACACCAGTGGTACGCGAGACATGACTTAATGGAATGTAGACTAAAAAAGGAATTAAGGTATAAACAGGCCATACTACAACGAACAAATTTTACCAACATGGAGGGCGGAAAGGCCTCGACAAGACATGCCCACGCAGGTACCAAGTCGGCATATGCGTGCGCATGACGTGTCGGGGCATTTCCACTTTGATTAGCGCCTCAGTCATATCTTTGTTATTGTTTGCAATGTTCAGTTATCTGCTTATTTTGCGCGTTTAGCAGTGAAAAATACTTTTTAAATTAATTATATAATTTTAGCCATGATCCTGGTAAATAGAATGAAAGCTAATTAAACATAGATACTAAGAAAAAATAATTTCCAAGCGAGAAAGTGGGAAAATGTAATCTTAAGAACTGAATATGGTATGACTAAATCAATGATCAGTAGAATTTTAAGAAAAAAGGTAGAAATAACAGGTGCATTTGAGATGGGAATCACCAGATTAAGCAGTTCATGCTGTTTAATATCACGGAACAAATAGAGGCCTTCTATTAATATAGATTAAATAGGGTATCGTTAAAAAAATCTAATCATCGAATTTCTGTGACAGCCAAAATTTTTTGTAGTTATAATTTAAAAATTAAGGAATAAAAATTAAATTAAAATTATAGTTTCTCTAAAATCACAAAATCCGCAGGTGGCAAAAAAAATTAAGGAATACAAATTAAATTAAAATTATAGTTTCTCTAAAAAGACAAAATCTGCAGGTGGAGCTATAACTTAATAATGGCTGACTTAATGATCCCGTGTACGAGCATGCCTGTAATCTGAATATAATAAATAATAACTACAATAATCTGCTAATAAAAATTCGTTGTTAAATCTAAATTATTATTTAAAATATTTAGGTGTGCCGCCAAATTTTAAAATGTGTTCCTTAACAGAAAAAAAGTTGAGAATCACTGTTCTAGAACCAATTACGTCCGTTTACGTTGCTTAAAATATATTTAAAATATAAACAAAAACATTTACTGCTTTGTTTTCAGCATTTTATAATTGTTTATTTACAAGATTCGGATCCTATTACTTTGCCTAATTTTAAAAGAATGTTTTTATTCAGTAAACAACTAGAATTTTTACAATTTTAACAGTCTGTCTGAACAACAATTTTATCAACATTCATTCCTTTTTTGGAATATAAAATGCATGTTAGTAATTTAAGCTTTCGAAATACATATTTTGTACGCCTGGATTATTTTTTTCTGCATTTCTTCAGACGGTTCCTGGTAATCCTACGTGTTTTAACGATTCTTTAGTGTTAGAAAATATTAAAAAAAGTGCAAAAATTTTAAGCATGTTCATACTTACAGGCGATTTTTTCTTCGTACACTGATTGATCTGAAAGATAATGGTCAAATAATGAGCCAAAGACACGAGTACAGAAAGTCATTTAAAGTTATGATCTTACATAAGGATCTAATGGTTGTTTGTTGCATATATACAGCATCATGCTCTCTACTATGTCTCCAATTTCAGTGTATTCTTCCATACATTCATATATTATATCTATGTGCTGCAAATCACATAAATTATACTTATATCAGTTTACTGAACGACATATGTTGACAAAATTCTTACCTGTTTAAACGAGTACGGAATTTCGGAAAGGACACATGTAACGTATCGGCGAATAAAAAATGTGTTAACTTCTATGGGAAAATACATAAAAAATGAATAAATGAAAGAGAAATATTAAAAATATATAAACTTCTTTACCACAGAGCATGTCTAAAAGTTCTTGTTGGTGAAATCCATTGATGCTGACAATGGAAACAATCAGCAAAAAAATTATCACTTGTTTCATATCTATCAGGATTATAAAATTCTGCTATTGATGAAATTTATAAACGAATATCTTCCAAAATATTCAATTATTTTTTTTTTATCAATGATGATCTTATCATTAAGAGCAATTATTGTGTATGTATACTGTTACATTAACGTGATATTCGACTGCAAAAATCTATTTGTTTTCCGCATACTAATGATATTTTATATCGAATTTCCTTTAAATGTTTACAGGCGAATGCGTTAATATAATTTAATCGTAATTTATTTCGTATCAGTAAGAGGAAGTAATTATTTTAAGGAAATAACAAGTTGTAGAAATCAATATCGAAAATGCGCGTCGTTACGTATAAATTGGCCATTAGTGCAATAATGTAACTGTATTAAAATAAAGAAGAATGACAGGAATAACAAAAATTATATTGCCAGTGACACATCTAAAAATATTATAATTTGAGCAAAAGTTTAATGCTATTATCACATAAATAAGTTTAACTCCTTGTACTTTTTGCTTAAATCTTAAGAGTCCTGTTGATTCATCTCCTCCTATGTTCTTCCAAACCAGGAATAATGGAGGCTGAATGGCCACGTGGTCTGGCAACGCGTTAGAGATGGGAAGAGAACCCATGGAAGAGGTCCTTCTATGGACCTCTTCCATGGCTTCCCTTTCATGGAAAGGTCCTTTCGTGGGATCGCCACCATGAAAAGACCTGGAAGAGGTCCTTTCATGGGGGATCGCCACCATGAAAGGACCTCTTCCATGGGGGATCGCCGGGTTGGGCCCGAAATCTCAATAAAACTTCTCAAAAGTTTTATTGAGATTTCGGGCACAGCTCGGCATCCTCTATGGAAGAGTTCCTTTACCAATCCTTCCCCTTCCACGGGTGTAGGTACAACTCGTGGTTGACTGGCCCCGCTCCTTAGTAATTTCACTGATTGGAAAGGGGCATAAAAAGCAAAAAAAAAAAAAAAAAAAAAAAAAATATATATAAAAAATAATATTTAAAAAAAAAAAAAAAAAAAACAGGAATAGTAGTATTTATCCTTTTAAAGGAGAAAGTTTGAGAGCATTTCCCTAGTTTGTTTCGTTATTTTTTACGATATGAATGAATTTTTCTTATTTTAATAAATTTTTAAAACATCATATATGTTAAATAATTTTTCGTTACACATTTAAAATTAATAAATTTATAAAATAATTTTTACTATTTATGATTACATATCTCTGCTTACGTGTTTATATTTTAAATAATAAGAAAAAATTGCTTATAGTAAGTTAAAAAGCTAAATAATAATAAAAAAATTATAAAAGAAATTTTTAGAAAGGCGGTAATGGGATCATCGATTATTTGATGAGATTCCCAGAAGTGTTATTGTTGTAAACTTGTCTGTGGTCAGAGTCTTCGTTGCATAAACACTTGTACATTTATTACTGCAATATGACTATTAATTAATTTGATATAATAAATTTGCAGAATAAATTCAAAGGCTGCAGAAAAACGAATGAGACGGGTTTCACAATCCTGTATATAAAGAATGAATGTCAATCTCAAAATTTATTTTAAATTATATGGTGATGGTTATTCACCAATTTATTCATTAAATTTCTGTTTATATATATCCGTGATGGGCAAACTGTGGCTGGCGAGCCACAGGTGACTGTTTGGTGCCTTCAATGTGGCACCATACCATGAAATTCAATAGTTAATATGGAACAAATATCCATTTAATTTAAAAAAGTAATATATTTTTGTAATTTCTTCATTTATTGTAAAAAGTACTATGTATCTATAAGAAATAAATGCATGTGAAATTTATCATAAACAATTTTTGAAACCATTGTTAAGATTACCTGAAAAAATTCATGTGACTTCCATTGACACAGAAAGAAATTAATTGCGGCTCTCCAGTATTTGAAATTCTCTTATGTAGCTCGTAGTGGCATGAAATTTGCCCACCCCTGATCTACCCCATGTATAAAAGGCAAAATTTTTGACCAATGTATCTTACCTGTTCTCATCTATGCTTCAGAAACATGGACTCTGACAAACAAAGGAATACGGAAATTACAAATAACGCAATGGAGTATGGAAAGGTGCAGCATAGGCTCATGATCTTTAAATAATTCATTTAATTTTTTAATTAATTAATATTAATGATTAAACATAATTTGAGTATAATTATATTTCAATAGGCACAATTATTAAATTGTATAATAACAAACGTTTTTTGACTGTCACAGAACATATGAATAAATACTTTGGTCCACAGTTTCATTTATATCATGAAGGTAAAAATTAAATTTTAAATATTATATAAAATTTTAAAATAATATATAGTTATTCTAATGTAATAAGAATTTTTGATAAAATTGTTGTAAATATCAGAATCAGCAAATTTCAAAGATTAAATATCCTATTGAACAAGTCAACTATCATGCATCTTCATTTGTAATTGGTTGTTGTCTGCCATCTATCACTTATCACTCAATCACACTGCATCATCCAAATATCCTATTCCCACTTCCTTAAAAAAAGAGCGTTAATACAACAGAATGCTGTTCTCTAAAAATCGGACTATTCTGTTCATTTAATCTGGTTGGCTGTTTGTTAAATATCATTACAGGTTGCACCTTGAATTTTTCAATTTCTGAATACTGATAATCCGGATAAAATTATAAGAACGTAAAATCCGTTAGTGTTAAATATCATTACAGGTTGCACCTTGAATTTTTCAATTTCTGAATACTGATAATCCGGCATCTGCTTTAATCCGGATAAAATTATAAGAACGTAAAATCCGTTAGAGATACAATAGTGGAGCAAACTCGATTTCTATAAAAAAACAAGTAATTTGTCTTAATTGGCTATAAACTTACAAAATACATCATCGATATTTAATATCGTATTTTATATATCTTAGATGCGATATCTGAAAATTTTAAAAATATCCCGAATTCATTTCATTA
Organism: Olivierus martensii; assembly: GCA_000484575.1. Taxonomy (NCBI): domain Eukaryota; kingdom Metazoa; phylum Arthropoda; class Arachnida; order Scorpiones; family Buthidae; genus Olivierus; species Olivierus martensii. The sequence goes on along the minus strand of AYEL01068496.1, from coordinate 8,820 downwards.
TCATATACACACACACACACACACCAACGCACTACATAGATAGTAAAACGGACTGTTCTGTTTACTATGGATAATAGTAAAACGGACTCTTCAGTTTTCGCATCACATATAGCAACGTGATGTGAAATACGAAAATACGGATCATGTAAACCCAGTGTAAGAACACATAACTGAGAATATCATAAGAGAAAAACAAACCGTAGGAAATTATAATTGATAAATCGCATTTCAAGAAATGATTAATTAATTTTAATATGTTTATATTTCCTTATTTTGTAGAAATAATGAATCAAGTCGCATTAATTAATATTCAAAACATAACAAAAATTTATTCTTAATTTTGCACCGTTTTGGCGCTCTCATGGCTTGTTTACTTTGCTTAGCGCCTTCCGCCGGCCCTCATATTTAACATACTTTACAAATTACAATCAAAAGTAGAATCAAATTAAAAATCCAAATTTTGTAGTAATATGTATGTCACCGTATATACAGTAAAATGATCCCTTATTCTTACCATATTTGCTTTTATTATAACATTAACATTAAACGTAGAAATAAACACATATTTATCTGGATGACGTCATACAAATTTGTTTGAATGCACAATTTTATAAATTATCTAAGTAATTACTTTGTTTAATTATTGTTATTATTTATTCGCAATTATTAGTTTTGCAAAATATTCTCTTTTATATAATTTTCCCCAAGATTTGGAAAATTTGTTATTTTTTGGACTTGATTTTTATTATAGCATATATTGGCTAGCAATTATCAGAGAAATTTTAAAAGAAAATTTTTTTATTATTTTAAATCTACAAAAAAGCATCATTAAAACAGTGACTTAAAAATTGAAAAGACTAAAACTAACACGCGTAAAAGATAATTTTACAGCAACGGTTGGAAAGGAAATGCAGCCAGTCAACACCAATCTGCCAGAAGAGCGGATCATTATCTTGGCTCCAATGCTCGGCTCATAATTTGTAAATTTACTGTATTTTATTTATTTTTGTAGATAATGCTGTCGTTGTCCATATTAAAAGTAATAAAATATTTTTTTTTATATAAACTAGCAATTTTCTTCTAATATACGATATTTTATTTGTATTGGAAATGTACTGGAAAGAAAATAAAAACCTGCATAAAGCTCGTCTAACAATAATCTAGCTTTATTTTTCATTATAAATTTTGGATAATTATTATTTCTTATATTGCTGTACAAATCTAGCTGATTTTATTTAATTCTTGTAATTTTATAGAATTTAATAATTTATTCTAGTAAAATATAAAAAATGGTATAGTAAACATGACGTTTGTTTTATTCTAGTAAAATATACATGGTATAGTGAACAAGAAGTTTTTTGGATAATTAAAGAGTTCATTTTGGCTATTTATTAAAGTGAATAACATGAGGCAGTGGCATCTTATCCGGAATATTCGGGGTAAGATGACTAATTGTACATCTTACCCGGAATATTCGGGGTAAGATGACTAATTGTAACATTTTAGTGGCATCTTACCCGGAATATTCGGGGTAAGATGACTAATTGTAACTGTTTTAAAAAATAATAAAAAATTACCGATTGCTATATCAAAGATTTTGATGAAGTCATGAAGTTTAAGTACAAAAAATATGAAAGGAAAATATTCAAATTTAATATGGGTTTTAGGATCAAAAAGCTAAAGTATGGCGACTTCCCCCGATCCACTATAATAAATAATTTTGCATTATTTAATTTTAAAATTCAATATCGTTAATCATGAAACTAAATACGTTGTTTCATTTAAAATATTAGATAAAGTGAGCAGACGTCCCGGATTAGCCGGGAGAGTCCCGGTTTTTGAGTCTTTGTTCCGGCTTGAAAAAAATGTCCCGGATTGTACCGTTTCTTATTTATAAGTAAATAGTTCATACTAAAAATTTTAAAAGAAGATTAACTAGATGTAATTTAAAAAAATTAGTTCTTAAGAATTCTCCTTCCCAACTTTTGCTATACATCAAGGATGCACAGACTTGTTAAGAACAAGGGCCGCATAGATTCACTGTGACTTATAGGAAGACCACCAAAAAACCACAATAGTTATATATCATATCATGTTTATTACTTACATGTTACAAAGGAACGAAATCAGTGCCGGTGCTAGGATATTTTGCACTCTAGGCAAGGTTTACAAGTGTGCCCCTTATTTCACAACTTGGCGCCTACTAACTTAACCTCGGGCCGATCAGTGTTGCCATATGCCAGATGATTTCTTCCCTTTTTTCTCACATCCTTCTCGAAAATCCCCATTTTCTCCACACATTGTTTGGAAAATATCCACTAAATCCCCACATAAACTAAAATGCTTACATAATAAAAAATAACTGACATTAAACAAAATAAAATTGTCTTTCAAGTTAAATTAACAGGTTAGTCCCGAGGCAAAAATGAAAGCTAGGGGATTTTTAGCAATCCTTCTAAAAACAGAGCTTTTTTTATTTTCTTTTTTAATTAATTTAAAAATTCTCTGTTATAATTTATTTACACAAAAAAAGCTATAAAATACCGAAATTTAATATTTTAAAATATTTATCTTAAACGAATTTTGAATAGCAGTAAATTTAAATCATTTAGGTAAGAAACAAAAAAGAACCAAGCGTTAATATAAGATAGTGCGATGTGTGATGGATAAGGAAAAAAAATCGATACCTAAATCATATATCACTCTTTAATTTTGATATTTTAGTAAAGTATGAATAAAGCATAACTTGAAGTTTTGCGCCCTAGTCGGTTGCCTAGTTTGCCTAAATGGTAGCGCCGGCCCTGAATGTTATCAAAAGTAAACAAAGAATTTTTAATTGGATGCGTGCTATTACATTGATTTAACAATTTGTTTACATTAAGTTCGACATTTTTAATAGCCAAACGTAAGATTGATTCTAAATTTTCATTAATTAAGCTGCAGCGTATTGTGCACATATACAATTTTTTTTAAATTACCTATTTCACACACATAAGTATACAGTGGACGCTCGATTTTACGAACTCGTACGGACTCCCAAAAATGTTCAGAAAATCGAAAGTTCGTAAATGGGCATAGCATTAAATAATTAGTAGTAGTAGTAGATAAAAGGGAGGAGCTTATATAGCCCAAGCAACGCGATAAACAATGATCTATTGTGCACCCCCAATCAGATTATCCCAGAAGAAGTCCCGTCTTTAAAAGAAACGACAGTATTTTTCTCAATGGGACAGTAGCAAGATCCTCCGGAACAATAAAATACATCCCTAAAAGATCACGCCTAAGCCAAAAAAGGGCCACACATTCACACAAAATGTGAAGAAGAGTTTCCTCCTCAAACTGACATCTTCTACAAATAGGGTTATCAACAAGCCCAATCAAGTGAAAATGTCTGCTGAGACTGCCCAATCAAGTGAAGATGTCTTCTAAGATGACAGTGCCCTGTAAGAATAGCCCTGTAACAATCCTAACTTCATGTTTATTCAGTGAAAGCAACTCTTTAGTTCGATGAGCAGCCCAAAATGAGAGCCTTCGCCTGCCTAAGACCAGAAATAGACCTCCAGGAAATGAGGAGCTAGGCCGCCAACCAGTCCTTGACGACCCGCCCAAAAACATCAGGTCCAATGCCCAAGGCAGGCTCAGGTAGCATTAATATTTCGTTGACTGTATGACTTGTTAAAATAGCACATGGTGGAGCGGGCTGCCAAAAAATCAACGGAAGGAAACTATTAGGGTGACCATATTCTATACATAGAATATGGTCACCCTAATATAACCAATATGGATGAATCAATCCGAAGAAAAAGTAATAAAAGTAATACGAAAATATATTGTACATGTTTCTTTACCTCCCTGCTTTTTTTGTAAATATTTTAATAATTTACTTTTTTCATTGTTCCAACGCCACATCCCATACCCCTATGCCCCCAATATCTAGCGCGTTCCAGGTTGAAGTTCAGAAAATTTGATCATTTTATATTAGATGAATCGTTTATTAATAAATAATGACATCTTAATAGGAGTATAATTGTTTGTTTAAAAAAGTAAAAGAAAAATCTATTACAACATGAAATTTCACAAAAGTATTATCTGACTTGGCTCAAGTCAGATAATACTCAATTAAAAGCAACTAACGTACAGAGGATAAACCATTTTACAAATTAATAATGAACAAGCCAAACTTCCCCTGGTGGATAAAGTTTTAAGTTATATTTTTTATTTTTCAACATTATTGCTTTTTTAATAGAAATAATATATTTGTATAAATCTGAATTAATTAAGTGAAAATAATTTCAGTTTTCTAAAAGACGGATGTTTAAATAAATTCGCTTCAGATTTAAAAAATATATAAATAAAATACTAACAATGACACAAAAAACAATGACAAATTGCGATTGCAACCTCCTTCTTCTGCATAAATAAAAATTTAGGATAGAAGGTTAAAGATCACATCCGTTTCTTCATACAGGCTGTACTTTTAAGAAGGAAAATTTATAATGTTTACTGATGTCATATCTAGTTTTGCGATATCCATTGAAAAAATAATTTCATTTATACAAACTTAAGGATTAGCAATGCTTATTTGTGTTCGTTTCTCTTAGAAATTTTATTATTTAGTTTGCAGTTTTAAATTATAACTAGAAATTGCAAAGCAATTGGCTAAAAAATAAATAAACAGCCAGTTATTGTCAATAGGTGGATTTTTACACAAATACAGTAATATATTTTTTCTATAAAGAAAATAATAATGATAAAAATCAGTAATAAATTCATGCTGTCATGTTTTTCTTAATACCATTAATTTTATACTGATACTGTACGTATCTATATTTGACGACAGCATCGGAAGTCAGTATTGAGTCTATGGGAATGGCGTATTACCAACTTTTGTGACTGTATTAATGCGCACGGAACAGTCGATTTCGATGTAAAGGTAACACTGTCACGAAAAACGGTGTTTATATTTATGTAATCGTGCCTCTGGGTTTCAATTTCGAATAAACATTTCAATGCAATTTGCCTCGCTTGACGGTTAATCATGCAATTTTTCGAAAACGACTTAAAATTACAACTCTCCGCCATTTTAGAACAGTTAGAATCTATTGGAATGGGCAGAGTATCATTGCGCATCTGATCAGCGTATAAATTATAGACATGCAGATAATTTATTGCATATTAAAATTTATGTTAATATTGTAATTTTATTCTAAGCTTATAGCTTATTTGCCAAGATTGACATTATGTTAAAGTAATTTAGTGGACTCTATCATCGGTGTAGTGATAAATGAACTTCGGCTCTCCTATAGACTCAATACTGACTTATGATGCTGTCGTCAAGTATAGTGGCACAGCCAGAGATTTAGCAAGGGTTCTTCAACTAAGAAAAAATTAAGAAATATTAAATGTTTGAATTGTTATGTATTTCATTGGATATGAATGGTTTATATCAATCGAATCTATTATACAGGGTGAGTTATTTATCTTAAGACAACGAAATATCTTAATTGAATCTCATTATTTCGGAAAAAGTTGTAGTGTTTCGAAGGAGCAATCAATTGGTGACCTCGAATGTGACCTTGACCTTGATTGTCATTTGAAGGTCAAGTCGGTTTTTTAAATGGGAAGACATACTTTTTACCCCGGCAATGGAAAGAGCTGAAAATTTCACAATTGGATATACCCTTGACCTTAAGATTTAAATACCCTCATTGCCGGGTTCAAATCCGGGTTCCACACCTCCAGTTTTTCAGGAGGGGTCCGTTGAACCTCATCCTTCAACCATCCAGTTGGCCCCATCATGGGTGTCAGCCTGTGATGGGCTCTATAAGTGGCCGTCGCTAAGTACAGTATATCTCTCCTGAGATATGGCGGCTTAATCAACTAACCAATAAAAGTTTTCAGTTAACTGAAACCAAACTTCAATGTTATCTTAAACGAGGTCAGTTTACATCGTTTCCGTTAAATGAAACCAGAAACTCTATTGACCAAACATGTAAATTTTCCATGCATGGGTTCCATATTCGATCCCGGGTCCTCTGAATGGAAAATCAAACGCTTGCAGTCAGTTAATCCAGTCGAATGTTCGTATGTAGTACAGTTTAACTTATATATCATTCATAGACAACATTATATTCTTCAGTTAGTGCTCATATAAAATATGCTTGCCTTATTTTCTATAATTATAGGTTTTTATCACATGTTCGTATGTAGTACAGTTTAACTTATATATCATTCATAGACAACATTATATTCTTCTACTCATATAAAATATATAAAATATGCTTGCCTTATTTTCTATAATTATAGGTTTTTATCTGTAGGAAAATCTATAATTATAGAAAACAATTCCGTTCATTTATAAGAAACCAGGGCTGCCATTTTGTTGACTTAAAATTTTTAATTTTTTTAATTAATCAATTTAGTTTTTGCTGGCTACGTAATAGCGAAACGATGTTAAGTGAGGTGACATTAAACGAGGACCTATTGTATATAAAAAAAGTACGGAATATAATCTAATCCATCATTTTATCGAATTGGTTGTACATGTAATTCCAACTTGATTGGCATGTTTAAAACTTTGTGATTAACTTTTTGTAGGTGATCATTGATGTTTTATCTTAGAGTTATTCTTTGCTATACCGAAATGGTTTTTAATTTTTAAAAAATTGCTTAAGTCGGAATTTATCCTTCATTATATGATTCACAGCTTTAAATAATTATAAAGCAGTAAGTAATTAAAATACAATAGAAAAAGAAAGAAAAACTTTACTTGAATCATGCCACAGTTAAGCAACATTAAAAATATTCTTAATGGTAATTTAGCTTTATATGTCCTGTGGCACCATAATCTGTGCGCTCCTGCAGAAACTCCAAATGACATCAAATTTCCAATAAGAATTCCTAAATAAATAAAAAAATATATATTGTAAATAATTATTCTAAAAAGTTTTCATCAAATAAAATTCCCTATAGATTAAATTTACAGAAACTCCAAATGACATCAAATTTCCAATAAGAATTCCTAAATAAATAAAAAAATATACATTGTAAATAATTATTCTAAAAAAGTTTTCATGAAGTAGAATCAGTTTCGAAAACAATGAAACTGAATTCAAAATTATGTAAAATATTATTAATAATTAAATTTCTATAAATATAGAGAAAAAAGATTATTATTAATATCAGTGGGTGATCGGTTAACGAACATAATCCAATCAAAGCGAATGTTCGTTATCCGAATTGTTCGTTAACCGATCATCGATTTGCCATAGGTTGATATGAGAATTTGATTAATTCGTTCGGGAGACCCAAAAATAAATAAATAAAAATTATATAATTTCTTACTACGTTCATTTATATGTAATAACGTAATATATACATACATAGTCTTGCATTTTCATCTATATGTTTATTTTCTAATATATATATACATACATAATCTTGCATTTTCATTTATATGTTTATTTTTCATTACAACATAGTGACAGCCGGTAAGCCCTCTCACCACGTCAAGGTGGGCCCCACGTCGAGAGGGGAAAGGTGCAGCATGATGGCGTTCTCCGAACATGACAGAAAACGGAACCAATGGATAAAGAACCAAACTAAGATCACAGACATGACTAAACGGAAATGGGAAGCCACTTTTTAAGGAGAAATGATAACCGTTGGACTACCATAATCTTACTGTGATATCCACGAGACCATAAAAGATTCAGAAAAAGGCCAAACACACCGCAGCGATATGAACTACAGCAATTTGCTGGAAACGGATCGGAAAGAAAAGCAGCTGGTAGAAAAAACTGGAAGCTCTTAAAGAGGCCTTCATCCTGCAGTAGATGGGGAAAAAGGATGAAATGACGAAGAACTGTATATCTTTTGTGTAACTTACATAAAGAAGTATCTTTAACTAATTCCATCTGGATGGCCGATGGAGATGCGAGGACACGGACAATGAAGTCAAATGGAGGTGGAAGAAAAATAGATGATAATATTCACTCTCCAAGGTATATCCATACAATTCAGCTCGAATAGCTCTCCCAAATAGTAATCTGTCATGTACCGGTCTCATGCTAGCTAAGTGTAACTGTCTTCTGTATATTATTTAGCTTTAATTAGCAAGTCATTAAGATTTATCAATTTATGTGAATTGTATGCTTTATCTATTTATATTTAGTATTTTATATGTTATTAAATAATTATTTTTATTTGTTTAAATAAATTTCTGTCTCAATTCTCCGTGCCTGGATTTTTGTGCCACTGATCCATGCGTACTTATTCCAAATTTTCGATTAAATAGCGTAATCTCGCCGACACCCGTTGTTTGGACCCTACAGAACTAATTAATAAAATTTTATAGAATTTTAAGGTGGCCATGTTATATAGATGCTGATTTTGATGACCTATCAAGTAACGCAATTTAAATGGCCTGGCAGATCAAATTTGTGGAGATTCGATATGCTGACTAATCTCATTCATAATTTTTTAACTATTTGATTATTTTTTATAATTTTCAGTAGATATGTCAGACTTTTTAGCCAACCTAAAAATAAAGTGATTCATCTTATAGATTTCCGTTTAAAATAACTGATGTTCAAGGTTAGGTTAGTTTTTAATTATGCCACCAAATCTCACATTCTACATGTTTATCGGATCCACTTCAGAATTTACTATGTGCTGGCCAATACCCCAGATACTATCAAGCAACTAAAGGAAAAAAAAGATGGATTAGTTTTTTTTGTGAACAGATGACACCACTTTCCACTCAGTAAGAGTACTAAGTGGCGGGGCGAAACAAGCCCTTCCACAGGCTGCCCACCCCTG
>AYEL01068495.1:0-16139 GCA_000484575.1 Olivierus martensii | reverse complement strand
TCCTGTGGCACCATAATCTGTGCGCTCCTGCAGAAACTCCAAATGACATCAAATTTCCAATAAGAATTCCTAAATAAATAAAAAAATATACATTGTAAATAATTATTCTAAAAAAGTTTTCATGAAGTAGAATCAGTTTCGAAAACAATGAAACTGAATTCAAAATTATGTAAAATATTATTAATAATTAAATTTCTATAAATATAGAGAAAAAAGATTATTATTAATATCAGTGGGTGATCGGTTAACGAACATAATCCAATCAAAGCGAATGTTCGTTATCCGAATTGTTCGTTAACCGATCATCGATTTACCATAGGTTGATATGAGAATTTGATTAATTCGTTCGGGAGACCCAAAAATAAATAAATAAAAATTATATAATTTCTTACTACGTTTATTTATATGTAATAACGATAATATATATATATACATAATCTTGCATTTTCATTTATATGTTTATTTTCCATTACAGAATCTGCCCAATGTCGATTGCTTTTCTCTCTTCTTCAGGACTTTTCGGAAGTGATCAATAGCATTGTCGTTGTAGAGATTCCCAAGCCTATTTTATGTGTCAACAGATGACGCCACATTCCATTCAGATAGAATACTATGTGGCGGGGCGAAACAAGCCCTTCCACAGGCTGCCCACCCCTGCGGAGGGGTCAGCCGGATTGTGGAGGACGGGGATCGACGGACCGGGCCCGGACCCCATGAAAAATATTTTCAAGGGGTGGGACCCGGGATTCGAACCCCAGTCCTCCGGAGTGGAAAGCCGAAGCGTTTCCACGCGGCTAATCATAAGCCTATTGACCTCAACCTGGTATGGGTGTCATTCTAAGACCAAAATATTTTAAAATCTCTGACTTGCCTTCTTTAATAAATCTTTGATTTATTTTAAGTTGTTTCCTAATTAATTTTAATCAGGAAATACTGTTCTCCCATCCTTACCCATAAGTCCACGAACGCGCAAGGCCTAAGCGTATCATTCCGTTAGGTTAGTTTAGCAAAATCTCTGACTTGCCTTCTTTAATAAATCTTTGATTTATTTTAAGTTGTTTCCTAATTCATTTTAATCGGGAACTACTACTGTTCTCCCATCCTTACCCATAAGTCCACGAATGCGCAAGGCCTAAGCGTATCATTCCGTTAGGTTAGTTTACCCGCCATATCCTCAAGAGATATTTTTATCTGGCGGCGGCTACCTATAGAGCTCATCACAAATTGGCCAACACTGATGATGGGATCAACCGGACGGTTGAAGGATGAGGTTCAACGGACCAGGCCCGAATTCCTCCTGAAAAATTGGAGGAGTGTGACCCGGATCTTCCAGGATGGTAAACTATAGCTTTACCATGCGACCTTACATTCCGTCTGTCCGCGGACTCCAGAGTTTGTTCTGTGAAGTGTTCGTTACCCGAACATGTGTTCGTTATTCGAACAGTTCGTTAACCGATCACCCACTGTATCTGTATTTTAAATAATTTATTAATTTTTAATGATAATTTTATTAAATTCGTAAATAAACATTTTATTAGCTTTACAGTAACGATCCTGAATATATCGGTTTGATACATCTATAGTTAACATCGATAACTGACATGATACATAGCGCCGGATCTAGATATTTTGGCCGTGTTCGAAGTGCCAGTAAAGAATACTTGGTGGACCGGTTTGATCAGTTCACCGGAAGTTCCGACATATTCACACCTGTTCGAAGTATTTAGATCTCTTCTCCGTGTGATCCGCGGAGATCGCTTCGACGAAGACCACATTCGTGTGGTATATCTATGTGATCTACCGATCTAAAAATGGAGACAGTAGCAATTCGCGACTACACGACTTGTTTCAAATTATAAAAATATTTAAATAAATTTTTATACTGTATTTATTTTTTATATTTGTTATTATATTAAAATTTTATTTGATATAATATTTTCATTAAATTTTATGTTGATCATATTAATTTGCATAAAATGCAGAAAAGTTAAAGAATAGATATATCATTTAAAAAAATATATATGATTATTTATATGTTGTCTGAAGAATCCTCATTATATCTCATAACGAATTAAATTATATTCAAATTTGATACCAAGGAACATAAACTGTACTTCAATGGTATTCGAATATCAATCTCTCTTAAGAGTACTCTGACTGATTATACTTAAGATTAGTACTCTTTATAGAAAGTCTTGGTAATAATAGTCTCGATACTTCGAACACGGCCAATGTCACCTAAGGAACATTAGAAAATAGCGGCCCCGCTTCACTCACCTACATTAATCCATAAACATATTTTAATATTTTGGAACGTCAGCTACATAGTCACTGAGAAAAATACAAAAAATTTGGGTTGAGTTGGGATAGAATAAACTTAGACTGAGATTATAATCAGCTTTTAATGAAAATAAAGTGGTATCTATGTTAAAAACAATAATAATAAATAAGGATATTTGCGATTATGATATCCTGATGGCGATATCATAAATAAATTACAGATATCCTGATGGCGATTATGATAAATAAATTACTGATAGGAGTTACCTGCGTATTTAGCGCAAGTAACTCCTATCAGAAATTCACAACTGATCCTGGGATTATCATTGATAAAAACTCCACCGAAAACGTATAAGGAATCATTGGAACATTGCATTGGAATCATGAAATGGCGGTCATTATTAGGTTACTGTGCCACCTACGAAGTTTGTCCTTACTTAGAAGAACTACAATTTTAATTTAATTTTTTCTCTTAAATTTTAAATTACTAATAATGGTCGGCGTGATGATGACGTCATAATGGATGACATCACAAAATGCTAATAAGTAATGACGTTACGATGACATAATACAGGAAAACATTACAGAAACATTACAGAAACAAATATTTATTTTGTTTAGGCAGACTGTCATTAAATCAATATAAATAATAATTTAATTCGCATTGGTTTCTACTCTCCCTTTTTAAGTATTATGGCGTTGGCGGTGGAGGCTTATAAGAAGGACATCTGCATAGATTGGAAAGGTGTCGAGCAAGTTAGGCTGGTGCCGGAACGTACGCAGCCGCTGGTGGCGGACCATTGAAATATTAAAGTGGTCAGGAGTAGGAAAGTGATTAATGATAGAGTAGCCTGGGAACCTCCCCCAGCTTGGAAATACGTCATCGCCAATTTGAAGGTGAGTGTGCTAAAAGTTTAGGTGTTTATTTTAGGACTTTTGTAATTAGCCTAGGTTAATAATGTTCTAATGGTAATTTTTTTAATTTTTTAATTCTTTTATTGTTTTACGTGAATATACTTGCTTTAGTCCATGTTTGTTTGTTTGTGACGAATCTGTTGTATAAAGGATGTGGGGTTCTTTAAATTAATGTATCGGTTTTAAATTTCAACTGTTTCTTGTTATTTGTGTGAGGGATTTGGTTGGTGCGTGTAAGTGATCTATAGCTTGAAACGTCAAGGTTGTTTTGGCAACGCTGTGTAAAGTAGCGTCCCGGTTCTATTAATGTCTTTACGTGCCTGAAGAGGATGTGTAGCACATCGAAAACGTTCGCTTGTATTTAAGCTAATAAATTTAGTTTGATACTTTACTGCAAGAAGTGCTGTGTTTTTAACTTTTAGTGATTTGGTTCTTGAAACATCAAGGTTGTTTTGGCAACGCTGTGTAAAGTAGCGTCCTGGTTCTATTAATATCTTTACGTGCCTGAAGAGGATATTTAGCACATCAAAAATATTCGCTTGTACTAAGCTAATAAATTTAGTTTGATACTTTACTGCAAGAAGTGCTGTGTTTTTATTTATATAATCTGAAATCATAAGAAATAAAATAATTAAAGAAAAATATAATATTTCAGATATTTTTAATTACATATTTTTTTTAGTTCAGCTATAATTTGTGAAAAATTATTTTCTGTAAAGTTTTGATAGTCAAATTGAAGTTATAACTGAAAATTTCAAGTTCTATTCTTTTTTTATTTTACTTTATTTATCATTATTAGACATTAGATCATATAATAGATTATGACACATTTTTTTTTAATTTAGCAATTTATTTGCTAACTTCAACAGAATTGGATCTTCAGAAAACCATCTATATTTTGTCAGATTTTTTGATATTAGTATTTATTTATTTATTTTAGCAAGAGATTATACCAAGAACTTGTAGGACAAAAAATTCTACTATACCTAATGGAATAGAAAAACATGCACCATCTTTATTTGTACGAGAATGTCTTAAAACATACACTGTAGATTGGCATGTCATAAAATATAAATGTGATAATTATTCTGGAACATTTTTACAATTAGCACGGTAAGGATTATTTATTTTATATAAAATAGCATATTCCAATAACCAAATATTTAGAAGAATTGTTTAATATAAATTATAATTAAAATTTGAATGTCTAGATTACCAAAATCTAGTGATCTTCAAGATCAAGTCTATGAAATAGATACTGCTCCAGGAAACAAAGATATTGTAAGTATTGTAATGGAAATATAAAAATTATTGGAATTAATCTAAGTAGAACTTTGATAATTAGTCACTATTTAATTTTTTACTTTCTGTAATTTATTACATTTTCTTGGAAAAAAAACAGTTTGTTTCAGCATATATTCATGCATTTTTATTCACAATTAAAGTACAAAATTTTAATATTTATATAATTAATTAATAATATGATTTTCATTTAAATTAACTTTTATATAGGATAATTACATAAGTTATTTTTCTAAAATTTTAATGGCTTAATTCAAAAACCTAGCTGTATGGATTTTAAAAATGATATATTTTAATGGTCTTTAAGTGATTTCTTTACCACTTCTTATGATTTGTTGTTATTTTTAATCTCTCTTGTAAGTGTTTGTAATTTGTTTGTTTTAATTTGTTGTAATTTCTTAATTCATCATCTCTTAACTCCTATTTATTAAATTTCTCCTAGTTTTTCTCTATTATTTAATAAAGAACTTGAATTAAGAAATAATATGAGGAAACAGAGCCATCTTTGATAAATTTTTTGAGCAAAAGAGCTCATCTTATTAATTTAAGAAATTTAAGTACTTTGGTTATTAAAATTGAAATAACTATATAAAAAATTTATTATTAAAATATTATATTGTTGTTTTTTAATTTATTTAATTATTAAAATTATATATTTAATTTAAATAAGTAAAATATAGACTGATTCTGTAAACATTTATTAATTGATACTGATTGCTTTTATGTTTTTTTATATATTGAATTGTATATATTGATTGCTTTTTATATTTTTCTTTAAATGAAATTATTAATAAGAGGATTATTACTTTTAGATTTCTTTTGAAAACAGTCAAAGTGCAATAATTAAAGAGGGATATGTATTTAAAGGCCCTGAATCAGGAACAGACAGTTTTCTCAGTGTGGCAACCAAAGTATAAAATTTTTATATTGATTAATTTTATTAAATAATAAATTTATATTTTAATTAAATTTCGTATTTCACGAAATAAGTGTATGTTTATACCTTTATCTATATTACATTGAAATAATCAATATATTTACATATACATATTATATTATATGCTACATATATAACTTTATTATATATGTAGCATATAATAAAGTTTTTCAATTATTAGATGAATTTAATTTAAATAAATCTGTAAATTAATGATCTTTTTTATATATAATCATATATTCTAAATTGGAAATTATCTGGTATTAACTATCTCTTAATTTAAGATTTCTTGCAATGACAAGAAAAATTTATTTCTGTTTTTTGATATTTTATTATTGTGATATTTTCACAATAATAAAATTTGCATAAAAAAGAATGAATGGCTAAATACGATATTTGGATATTTTTTCAAATATAGATTGTATTAAAGCAAAACTTTTCAAAAAAATAAACTATAAGTTAGATCCACTTTATATTAAAATTATGAAATAAATATGCAATTATAAAATTGAAACTTTGCAGTTTTGTTAATAGTTTAAAATTTTCACATATTTTAAATGGATAAAATTAATAAAAATGATTTTATTATTATTTTAAATGAGTATAAAAATACTATTTTTAAAATCACTAAATTGAAAAGGTAAATTGAGAGATGCGTAGAAAAGATCTGTTATTGCATACATAAAATCACTAAATTGAAAAGGTAAATTGAGAGATGCGTAGAAAAGATCTGTTATTGCTTACATGAAAGTCTTGGTTAATCGGTTTTTATTCAATAAATTCTTGGATTTTAGTCAAGATCTGTCTTTAGTCATCTCTGATACGACAACAAAAATTTAGTTATGTAATTTTTAATACAATAGTATATATTTGATAACAACAGCAAATTGCTTAGTATTGTCTCGTCGTAAAAAAATTAAAATAATTTTTTTCCTACTGTTATCTGATTCGCTCACTGGCCAAATCGATTAATAAAGCACAGAAAAGCGATAAAAATAACGTACATTGTTTTTTAAGATTCATTTTAAAATATAAATTCAAATAAACATCGCAGTATTCATATTCAAATAAGCGTGTGGCTTTTATCTAATGACATATCAAATGCATAAGATAGTACAGTATATCCTTGGAGTAAGCTTTTGTTGTTATTACAATTTTTACGTGACAGAATTATTGATTTTTGAAAGTGAAAAAAATTCATATCTTCGAATTCAGTCTTCATAATTACTTTTTAGACACAATTTAAAAAAAATGATCGGACTGGACTGTCGTCCAGTTCAATCACCCTCAAAGCCATCCTTGATCAAAACTGACGACTCGAGGGAGAGCGACAAAAATTTTCGTTCGGGGCAATAAAAGCTCTAGAGGTAATATTGCAGTAGAGTCTCAGTATAGTCCTCCTAATTTTTGTATTTAATCATTTTATTATATTAAACAAAGTAAATTTATCTTACGAAAGCATTTTTTTGCATATTTTACGCTCCTTTCCAATCAGAGATTACTAAGGGGACGGGGCTAGTTCCAACCACGGGCTGCACCCAAACCCGTAGAGGGGGCCGGATGGTGAAGGACGGGGATCATCGGGCCGGACCCAGTACCCCGAAAAATTCCGGGTCCTCCCGCGTGGCACGCTAAAGCGTTACCACTCGGCCATCCGGCCGCCCTTACGAAAGCATTATTCTGTTAATATCCACATATTATGTGAATATTAATAGAATAACATTTTGCAAAAATAAATAAATTTGTATTATGTGAATATTAATAGAATAACATTTTGCAAAATAAATAAATTTGTCTTACAAAATTTTAGCGCCCATTTTGTTTTACACGAAATGAATCGATTAAATATCTTGGGAAAGCGTAGCATATCGCTATGGGAACCCACAAGGGAACTGCCCATTGTCTAGCAACCAAACTGTTATTTAACATTTGAAAAACATACATATTAATTCGTTTTTAAAAATTATTTTGAAGATTGAATTCTATGATATTAATTTTTTATTATTTTCACTCGCCAAATCGATTAACTCCATCAGTCACTCAAAATCTGTAACTAAATTAACGATTACTCCAGGATATACTATATTATGCAATTTGATATGTCATTACATAAAAGTTATCTGTAATAATACATACCACAATATTTATTTGAATTTATATTTTAAAGGAATTTTAAAAAACAGTTTATATTATTTTATCATTTTTCTCCACTTTTTGTTTTGTGGAGTTAATCGATTTGGCTTCTGAACGGCTCATATATAGGTATTTCAGGCGTAATACGCCAGGAAAAAACCATCGGCCCCCACGCCATTTTTCGGGATACGCATTAACAAAACTACAAAAAAGATGGCAAACGGATAACTAATTTAGTAACAACAAAAATAAAAATCGTTGGGAAAGTTACAAACCATAATGAGATAAATGGGATTAAATAAACAGATATTCCAGTTTATAGATGGATTTAGTTTAATATAAGAGGGGATTATTTTTATTTCTAATTTTAAAGAGTTCCGTAACTTAATCGATCTATAAATAATGGATTTTTGTCCCATAGAAAGATGACATTTAGGGATATTTCTACCACGATTGTTCCTGGTAGAAGATATAGTTTTATTACGTAATTGATAGAGTGAATAAAAGACTGGTAACCTCCGATCGGTATAATTATTTTTATAATAAAATTTTATTACTTTTTTCATATATAAAAGTTGTATGGTATTAATTTTATCGTATCGGTACTTATGTCTAACTGTAGTTCTAAAATTAATATTATAACGAATTCTAAAAGAAGTATTTGGCCAAACTATTAGTTTCCTTAGATGATAAGAAATGGCGGATGCCCACACCGTAATGCCATACGGCGACTTAGATGGTATACGGGCTATATAGAGTTTCTGTAGAAACCCAGGGTTTTATTCTTCTAATAGCAATTTTTTGTCCAGAAAATTTATACCATCCGCCCAATTTAATTTTTCATCTCGGAGAGAATAGCCAGCCCAACCGGCCAATGGTGGAGGAGGGGAATGGATCCCCATCCCGTGATTCCACCAGTGAGAGCCGAGAATCCGTGGAAAGCGGAAGTTCCATCGAGCCCCAGAAGCGGTCGTAGCGCCATCTCTCAGGAATTAGTGGGCCCGGGTTTGGTGGGACGAAATTGGCCATAAACCGGCTTTAGTTTCCCGGTTAAACGCCGATATCCTTTCTCGTGTCTTATACGCGCTTCTCATCTATTGGGCCGCTTCCAATCACTGGCGCGTAATTTAAATACCGAAACATTCGGAACTATCCGTCGTTTGGCCACCGGTTTATCCGGACACTTCCGTATGTTGGTAAAATGCGACCGTCGAAAGTTGAGTAAAATGAAATTTACCGAACCTTCCGTCGTTCTTCCGTATGGGCGCCTTTTTCATTTCCAGCCGCATTCCTTAAACTGTCGCTACATTCACCGGTGACGTCACCCGTGTATTCCGCGCTAACTGGCCGCCTCGACCGTTGTATTTGTTCGGTCGACGCGGACTCGGACGTCGTTGGTTCGGATGACCGCTTCCACGCGAAAAATAAATGCGAAGATGGCGGACTCGGTTTACGCTCTATCTTTAAAATATTTGTTTTGTATTCGGAAATATAATTTCCTACGTCGGTATTAAAAAATCGACTAGCGGAGAAGGTAAAATAACGTCGAAATAGTGTCGAATTTAAAAACAGACTCCAGCCACGGAGGGTGGTTTTTAGATGGTGGACAGTCTCGAAACGCGATTATTCCGTCGGACGTCTAACCGACCAGTTGGTTCGTGCCGAACAATTTTCTGGTTCGTTCCGTCTAACATTAGCCGACTTACCGCCTACACCGTTTTAAGATTCGCTAAATTTTCCACCAGTTACCGATTATCGTAGTTCTTTTAATAAATCCTGTTTTTAATCTATTTTCCTGTTTGGCCGCGCGTTTAAAATGTATTACTGGTACTCGTACTTTCCTGTATTTATTTTTATTCGAACGAATAAAGAATTAATCCATTTAAATCGATGGTCAGTCGGACACAAAACTCGATAGAGCGTTAAGCGGCCCACCAAGCGTGGTAGCGTTATCGACCAGTCCTCCTAGCGGTCGGTCATGGCGTTAATGGTTGGTCGTTGTCCATAATGGTCTTTGTCTTCTTTTTTATCGAAAAACTCGAGATTCATAAATTCGATTTACTAGTTGGTAATACTTTCTTTAAAAATATACCAAACCGCTTATTCCTAGCATTTAGAATCCGGGAAAGATTTATCGGGACCAAAGCCAAAGATTAATTTCACCATCGACCGCTAGGATGGCTGGTCCATCACGCTACAAATTGCTTCCTCCAGGTTGGAGCCATCGATATACATAGGCGCGGTGGCCCCCAGACGGGGAGTAAGTCGGGACAAACCCGTAGAAGATTGACGAGCCCGGGCCGCTTCCTAACATTTTTCTACTTTTTTAAATTAAGTAACGCGCGTTATAAGATATATACAATTGAAACTGTATTATAAAAATGGAAAAATCTTTGTATTCTAAACGGTTAAAATAAAAATTAATCGCCAAAATTAGACGTAAGGAGTTCGTTTAAACAGAGAACGAATCCACCACAAATTTTTTACAGGAATGCGATATATACGTTGATAACGCCACCATCGAGACCGGAAAATCCTTTCGCTATAAGCCACGCGAAAAGGAAAATTTTTAAAAAGTTGGGGACGTTTCCCAAAGTTAGTTCATCAGCCTATATACGTTATTCTTCGAAAAAATCCATGCTTTAAAGATTTTCTTGGAAAATATAATTAAAAAATCAAATTCCTCCAACCTCAATTTCCTCAAATCGCGTATAGTATACTTTTTAAACAGAACTTAAAGTGAATAAAATTTTGAACAATCTATGTATAAAATATATGTAGTATGTATAGTTTTGATATCTTACAGAGGAGAAAAGAAAATATATATATATATGTGTGACGCCGCCGAGTGGAAAAGGCGTGATGATTCTCTTTTCAAAACACTAAACAAAATCAGTCTGAATCACAAACATTTAATATTCGACTATAATTATAAAAACAATAATCGTACAAAAAACAGAACGCTTCCTTCCTCCATATTCTCTGTCTTTGGAGGGGAAACAAAAAACGCGCGCACAATGTATTCGTGTCAGTCTGTTGCCACCTACATCAAATTTTTATTATAAATAATATTTAATATTTTTATAAATATTTTAATGTTTCGTATAAATATATATATATAGGGGCCCAATAAACCTAGTTCCTACCGGGAATCAGGTTTGGGAACCGGTCCGCCCCTGTTACACGCTATCTTACTCATCGTTTATAAGCGAAGTCGTTAAATGGAAGGCTACTTTCACCAATGTACAGTCGCGCCAGAAAGTAAATCGCACCCTTACGCCGATCGGCTTTACTGGTGACGTCACGGAGTGAATTAAGGCTGTAGATAGGGGCCTCATAACTCATCGGCCGCCATTTTTGGTCAGTAATTGCTGTACGTTCGTATGGTGATTTGTGCACTTTTCTGATGATGTGGGAGGTTGTTCGGCTCCGAATTGTACAGATAGCTCTTCAGAAGGGTTCCGGATCTTTATAGTTCCAAAAAATACGGATAGAAGTACGATATGGATACAGAATAGTTGTGGGGATAAATGGAAATCGATAGAAAATTCGAAACTTTATGAAATAAGTATCGAAGTTAATATATAATGAGAATTAAAAATCTATTCTAAAATCACGAAAAGGCCAAAGTTAAACAAAAATGTATTATGAATCAGGTTCAATTGCCAAAAATATTGAAAGTTATGTAATATGTTGAAATAAATTTTTTTATGGACTCGATTTATTTTCTCCATCTATAGCAGTTTCTTTTTCTTCATTTTAATGTACAAATATTTATTTATAATAGCGATTATTTATAAAAAATGTTCCACCAAAGGAGGTAATTAAAGAAAACAAAACTGTTTTCTTTTAGAATTACTTACTGTATATTATTATACTCTCGCCATCTTAATAAAATAGCATCGATCGAAAGTTCAAGATTAGCATAGAAAACTACCAAACAAATATTTATTTATAATAGCATTTTATTTATAAAAAATGTTCCACGAAAGAAGGTAATTAAAGAAAACAAAACTCTTTTAGAATTAGTTACTGTATATTATTATATTCTATAATAAAATGCGTTCAAATATTAAAACTTTTTACATATAGAATTAAACAATTACTAAATATTTCTTTTAAAGCATTTTTACAGAGAAGTGTCTATGACTGATTTTGTCAAATATAAAACTTGTTAAGAATTCAAACGAAAAAAAGATGATGAAAATTAACCAGCGAGAGGGAATTAATAATAACTGTTATATAAAAATGCTTCAATTTTATCCAAAAATCTTTGCGTAAAGATTTTTAATCATTTAAAAAAATCTCATATGCTTTATTCCTATTTGTCATATACACTTGGTCTATATTGATTACAAAGTACTTTGCGGGTTGCACTCTTACAGGAGATTTTGACTTCTATAAATACAGTATATCATTTTAAAGAGGAAAATATATAACTCACCGTATAAATAGTTTTAAAATATAAATGCACCCAAGATCTCCGTTATATAAAAATGCTTCAATTTTACCCAAAAATCTTTGCGTAAAGATTTTTAATCATTTAAAAGACTCTCATTCGCTTCATTCCTATTTGTCATATACACTTGGTCTATACTGATTACAAAGTGCTTTGCGGGTTGCACTCTTACAGGAGATTTTGATTTCTATAAATACACCTAGCCGTCGATTTGCACGGCACTCAATTTACACGGTTTCGCTTTTACACGGTTTTTAAACGAAAACAAAAACAGTTTTTTGGTTTTATTTTGATTGTTTCGCATAAATAAATTTATAAATTATGCCATTTATAATTAAAAGAGTATCATATCGTTACATTTTGTGGGTTTACGAGTTCGTAGAGATTAATAAAGAGTGAATACAGCTATATTTCGTATAGTTCAATTTATATACGCACAAAACAAACTAATCTTGTTTCACTATAACTAAATTCGATACAAAATCCGATAATTATCTCATACAACACTAATCTATGTCTTTAATTCAGAATAAGTCACAGTTCTTAGTCCACTTTCGCTTTCACAATTTATCGCTCACTATTAACTTTTACTGTCCAAATCTCGCGGTTCGACTAAACTCAACTCACGCTCGCAGCTCGCCTATTTATGTTTGAATTATTTTATTGTTTTTATTTGTAGGGAATATTGTTATTTTTTGTGCCGTATTCGGTATTAATTAATGTTTATGTTTTCATTTTCAAAAATTAATTGAAAAAGTATAAGCATTAAATTGTGTCTAAAAATTAATGAACCAATCCCCTTTTTTCCTTTAACCCTTATCTGATTTTACACGGTTATAAAGAACATATTCTCGACTTTTCATTATCTTCTTTAGATCGATTTACACGGTTTACAGTTTAATTGAACGTATCCTTCTATTTTGTATGAATTCTGCGTTTCGTTTTACACGGTTTCGGTTGGCACGATTTTTCCAGGAACGTATCTACCGTGTAAATCGAGGGCTGAGTGTATATCATTTTAAAGAGGAAAATATATAACTCGGCGTATAAATAGTTTTAAAATATAAATGCACCCGTCATCTAAAATCAGTTCGGTTTCTTAAAATATGGAATTAATTAAAACATTATTGATAACATTAATAACAATATTTTATCGAAATTACTGATATTTTTTTATCATATGGATAAATATACATATAAACCAGGATAATCAATAAGAGAATACATAGTAAGTATTTTTTTTATGAATTCCGCAAGGAATGAATATTTATAAAAGTTAAATAGCCATTTTTATTAGAAGCGATGAAGTGCCAAGACCAAAAATGGCGGATGAGCATACCTCTTATTTAGAGCCCTAGTTCGTGAGAGAATGGTTAGGTTGGGTAATTCCGGCGTAGTTGGTGATTATTTTACTTGATTCTTTAGTTTTGCATTAAAAAAAATCAAGCAATCCATCTGGCAATATGATTTAATATCTTGGTTTGTCACGTAAAACACTTTATCATCGTCGTTTAAGTAATATTCGAAGCGCTTTCGGTTTCTTATTTATTTCAAAGTATTTATACTTTTCTAGTTCAGTAAGTTGGCCTTCGAAAAGATTTCTGTGGCAACATTTTGATAAAAATAAAAGTAATTCTACAACTTGCATATATTGTTCAAAAGAACTGAAAAAGAGTGGTAATACCACGGAATTTAAGATGTCATCTTGAAAGCAAATATCTGCAAATTCTTCGAGTTGAGAAAGAATTGCAGAAATAAGAAAAATGTTTTCAAGACACTAACGAATTACAATCGTCATATCTCTCTCAGCAAAACAAAGTAAAATTTCTGAGACGTTTAGGAGCATTGAGGAGTTCAAATCAGGTGGATCGTCTAAAATACAGTAACTCAACCTCTTATGTTTATGGTGTGTAAAGACACTAAGCCATTGAGAATTGTGGATCGTGAAGGTTTTCAACATTTCGTAAAGACAACAGCACCTTCGTACAAAATTCCTTCTCTACCTACGATTAAAAGACTAATTTCCGATAATATAATATTATGGTATCCATAGTCAAATAGCTCCAATATGAAAAACAGAAATTTTGAGCTGTTGTTTTTTATATTGGAAGAATGACATACTAGCGAACTAATTTCCGATAATATAATATTATGGTATCCATAGTCAAATAGCTCCAATATGAAAAAAAGAAATTTTGAGCTATTGTTTTTTATATTGGAAGAATGGCATACTAGCCAGTATCTAGTTAATAAACTGAAGCAGTTGATAATATATTGAGAAAGAGATGAAGAATATGTCAATATAGTTATTACTAAAAAATGCTCAAAAATATGTATTCTAATATTGATATTAGAAAACATCGATATGTAGAATAGATACATCAACCATTACAAAAGCTAGCATCCGAAGAGCGCACACAACTTTGACAGTACCATAAAAGTGCAATAATTCTTAGGATAACTTCCTATTATTAGGGACTGTTTTTTATAAGTATGAAGAATATTGATTATAGTTTACGTTACATAAACAATATTTTTTGATATTTAAGCGTCTTTCTTCCCAATGGGAAAAAAGACGCTCTGGATGCTGGAAGGTAGGAAAAACCTGACGCTGTCCGTCCTCCATGCCATCCGGATTTTTTCTGGGGAGATCGATGTTACTTTCGATGATTTCATCAATTTTTCTGATTATAGTTTACGTTACATAAACAATATTTTTTGATATTTAAGCGTCTTTCTTCCCAACGGGAAAAAAGACGCTCTGGATGCTAGAAGGTAGGAAAAACCTGACGTTGTCCGTCCTCCATGCCATCCGGATTTTTTCTGGGGAGATCGATATTACTTTCGATGATTTCATCAATTTTTCTATCGATGTTCAACTCTACTCCAGACCTCGTCATTCACGCATCGTAGCCAATTTCGGCCGGATGGCCAACTTTGGGTTTTTCCTACCTTTGTTCAACTCTACTCCAGACCTCGTCATTCACGCATCGTAGCCAATTTCGGCCGGATGGCTAACTTTGGGTTTTTCCTACCTTCCAGGTCGACCGGATGGCCGCGTGGTAAAGCTTTGGCTTACCACCCTGGAGGATCCGGGTTCAAATCCGAGTCCCACACCTCCAGTTTTTCAGGAGGGGTCCGGGCCCGGCCCGTTGAACCCCATCCTTCAACCATCCGGTTGACCCCATTACGGGTGTTGGCCAGCCTGTGATGGGCTCTACAAGTGGCCGCCGCCAGATACAGTATATCCCATGAGGATATGGCGGCGTAAACTAATTAACCTAACCTACCTTCCAGCATCCAGAGCGTCTTTTTTCACGTGGGGAAAAATGTCAAAAAATATTGTTTATTTAACGTAAACTTTAACCAATATTCTTCATACTTACAAAAGAAAATAGTCTCTAATTGGAAGTTATCCTAAGAACTATTGCACTTTTAGGGTACTGTGAAAGTTGTGTGCTCTTCGGATGCTCGCTTTTGTAATGGTTGATGTAAATACCGGAGTCTCATTAGTCATTATGCGATATCTAGTAAATATGCTGATATTAACTTTTAGTAGATTACTACAATATCAATTAACAAAATTTCGCTCATCTTATAATAAAAAAAGCCCGTTAATGCACTTGCCCCAACTACGAACTTACCCATCTCCACCCTATAAAATCATAGAAATATTTAAATTATAAAATTCGATTCATTATAATTATATACAGGTTCGCTCATCTTATAATAAAAAAAGCCCGTTAATGCACTTGCCCCAACTACGAACTTACCCCTCTCCACCTTACATATAAAATCATAGAAATATTTAAATCATAAAATTCGATTCATTATAATTATATACAGTATAGCCTATTAGTCTTTCAAATATGTAAAAATTTCAATAAAATATTATTTATATATTATATATCCTCTATTAATACCATTTACAAAATAATTTTTATAATTAATTTATTTTTTGAAATATAAATTAATACCATTTTTTTGTTAACAGATGACGCCACTTTCCATTCAGGGAGAATACTAAGTGGCGGGGCGAAACAAGCCCTTCCACAGGCTGCCCGCCCCTGCGGAGGGGTCAGCCGGATTGTGGAGGACGGGGATCGACGGGCC
>AYEL01068492.1:0-22491 GCA_000484575.1 Olivierus martensii | reverse complement strand
TTTGTATAAATTTAATAACAAAACATAAATAAGTCATCTAAATATATATGTCCCTGGAGTGATGTAAACTTTCAAAATTTAATTGTTTGTTCGCAATTCGTCGAATAATTAAAACCGACAGAGAAATGAAATGTTTATATGCTGATAACGTTTAAAACTCTCATTTACTATATATTTAGTCGCCTAAAATTTATTATTTATTGTAACATAAACTGATTTTGAAATATTTAACGTTTAATTTAATTAATTTCCAGGTAGATTTGGCCTATTAATTTTTTATACGCATCAGTGTTTGCCAGATATCAAGTAGTGACATGTTATATATGTTTTGTTTGTCTACAATATATACAGGACAACCTTTCCAGACAAGACCTTTAGAAATAATGTAAAATATTTATCCAATCAGACAGATTTATTAAAATAACCGAGATCTTTCGCTCATCACTCAAACCGAATGTTATTTTAATTGGCAAGCTAGAATACGTTGATAAACTGTTATGGAGTGTTATGATGAATAAAATAAAAATAGGCATGTTAGGTATCAAATATAATTTATGTGCAAATATAGCGTAGCCCAGGGTTTCCCAAGGTGGGTTCCGTGAAATACATATTTAGGATTCCTCGAGACAAATTGCCATAATAGTAAAATAACACTTATTAACGGTTATTACACGTTAAATCTTAACGTGGCGGGTTTAAGGTAAGCGGTAGGTGCGGCGTTATGGCGAGGGTGCCATGACTAGTGAGAATTTCATTTAGGGTTCTGCGGAAAAAATAAGTTTGGGAACCCATGCGAAGCCTATATTTGGCCAGATAGAAATAAAGACGAGTCATTATAACATTTCAAGCACAATTTTTTATTTTATAGATATAGGGCCTACTGGATACTTTCCGCCGAACTTTTCGGACTTCAACAACTTATTGTCTGATTCGGCTTATTAAAGTGCACCTGAGTATGCAGATTATTGCTTGCTAATTCAGTCATCGACAGTATTACATTAATATTTATTGCGTTACCTAATGTATTTATAAAACATAAAAAGTAAAAGATAGTCAACGAAATAGTGTCCTGTCGTATAAATCTAACTTGTAAAACCAATTCAATGCACCTTCCTACCCCCGTTGCTAAGCGACTGCCTGCATGATTGCTACCACGTTCTACTTACACTGATCTACTGCTGGAGTAATTACGCGATCCGTTTTTGCATATTGTAGGAAAGCCCAACCGTTTCCGCTAATATTCGGATCTTTCTGCATCCGACTGTACATACAATACTGACAAGTGAGTACAGTTTTTTTCAGTCACAGTACTGAGTACAGTTTTTCAGTCGAATATTGTACAATACTGAGTACAGTTTTTCCAGTTGAATATAGTACATACAGTACTGACAAGTGAGTACAGTTTTTTCAGTCACAGTACTGAGTACAGTTTTTCAGTCGAATATTGTACAATACTGAGTACAGTTTTTCCAGTTGAATATAGTACATACAGTACTGACAAGTGAGTACAGTTTTTTCAGTCACAGTATTGAGTACAGTTTTTTCAGTCGAATATTGTACAATACTGAGTACAGTCACAATACTGATTAGTTTTTTTCAGTCGAATCTAGTACTGAATATTGAGAGCAGCAATAAAATAAAACGGCTGATTCCGTATTACAATACTTCATTACTGTTTAATATATAATTATATATTAAATAGTAATGAAAAAATATATTTAATATTTCAAAAGTTCTTATTTATTTTTACTACTGTTTTGGCTGTTTAATATATAATTATATATTAAATAGTAATGAAAAAATATATTTAATATTTCAAAAATTCTTATTTATTTTTACTACTGTTTCGACAATTTATCTAAATTATGGTATTTTATTAAAATTTTGCAATGGTTTTCGTTTTGTTTTGTTTAATTAAACATGGCCACAAGTGTTTCGTTTCGAAAAGAAGACTGGAAAAAAATTATAGAATTCAATTTTATAAAATGAAATATTGTGAAAAAAAATCTAATAAGAAATAAGAATTTGTTCCGATATCATTAAATTAATACTATATCTGCACAATCGGAAATATTGGCGAGAAATCATTTACAGTCAGTTTATCTATGATGTGTATAACATGTTTCATAATATATGTATGTATACATAGATATTCAATTAATGCTCGTTCCGTATTATTTCATTGTTCGATCAACACTCATCCATGTTGAATATTCATTAAATATTTTAATAAAATTACTTTATAAAAAATATCGCAAATTTGACAGAATTTTGTGTAAACAGAATTCATCTAAAAAAAATGATATCCCATCAAAAATATCATATAATATGTAAAAAATAAGCCAAGTACAGTAGTAAGAAATTAGGATGTTTGTTGAGTTTAGATGTGTGTACTTTGATTGACATTATTGTTTTATTTTCTTAAATTATCGACAAAATAATTACATTTAAATTGTAAGAAATATCCTAATTTCTTAGTACTTGGCTTATTTTTTACATATTAAATGTTTTTGATTGAATATCATTTATTTTTTAAATGAAAACCATTTTTCTGAGAGAAACGTTCTAGCAACAAATGGTTAATATATAACTAAATGCTCTCATTATTTTTAATCGGATTGAATCGAATCGAATTTTTAAGAAACATTTAGTAAAATAATAAATATACATATCTATATCAAATTTAGTCGAAAATCGGTTGAACGATATGATTTATAGAAGAGTTTAGGATGAAAAAAGCTCCTACTTCCTTCATTTTGGCCCTATTCGGCTGCATTTTCCAGAAATCCTTAAATAACATAAATATTTATATTTCAGATTTGACATTGTTAGAGAATAGATATTTCTATAGAAAAATTTCTAGAGAAGAGAATCATCCTCTTCTTCACCTTTTAATTTTAACCCAATTGGGTCAAAATTTTCAGATTTTAATTGCATTAAGGTATGCCTATACTCGAAATTTAGTAAAAATAATTAGACAATGCAATATGATAGAAGTGTTTATGGAAAACGGATTCCATTTCTCCCTTATTTTAAATTTGTAAACCGTCGTTATCCAAAGCACGATTCCCCATATTTAATTGAAAATTGATTAATTTGTTCTGGCTCCTCCCCACAACCATTGTAAATATTAAAAATGCAGATAAAACTCATTTTTAATTGAAAATTTTAATTCGTTCCGGCTCCTTCCCACAACCATAGTAAATATTAAAAATGGAGATAAAACTCATTTAAAATGTCCTTCCGGCTCTTTCCCACAACCATAGTAAATATTAAAAATGCAGATAAAACTTCCGGCTCCTTCCCACAACCATAGTAAATATTAAAAATGCAGATAAAACTCATTTAAAATGTCCTAAAAATATGGAAAATAGCATTCATTTATTATATTTGCTACAAAACGAACTCGTAAACACTGATTAGAAGCTTATAGATTCAACGATTATTATACAGATAAAATTTGAGTTTGCCTTTTGATGGCGAACGAACAGTTACACGCACTCACTAATTTATTGTCTGTATGAACGATCATGAATGAAAAGTTTGAGAAGCACTGGTCTATATGAACTGTAAGGGTGACACGCACTCGCCGATTTATTGTCTATATGAATTGTAGGATCTCGAACAGACTTTTTTCTTCTTCTAATGGAATCCGAAACTGTGACGTCACACCACTTTCAGGTATCAAGTAATATATAACACAAACAAACAATAGAATCAGACGTCAAGTAATATATAACACAAATAAACAATTGAATTAGACTTTGTTTCAGAATTTAAAATAATAATCGTCTAGAAATCATCTTTAAAAAACTAAAAGTTGCAGGTGTCAAGTATATAACACAAACAATAGAATCAGACTTTGTTCACATAATTTAAAATAATAATCATCTAGAAATCATCTTTAAGAAACTAAAAATATTTAAAATAATAATCGTCTAGAAATCATCTTTAAGAAATTAAAAACTAGTAAAATAATAATCGTCTAGAAATCATCTTTAAGAAACTAAAAACTAATAAAAATAATAATCGTCTAGAAATCATCTTTAAGAAACTAAAAACTAGTAATTATATGATATATGTTTTAAATAAATGCATGAAATATTATTTTTGATTTTTAGATTTATGTATAGAATATGTGGATTGAATCTGTACTGGTATTGAAGATTCTGTCAACAGCGTGTACAAATCTGTCTCTAGTAGAGATTCGCGTGCTTTTTTATGTACTGTACACCCTGTTGCAATGGTAACAGTTATCTTCTGTTGTGTTGTAATTCTGTGAATCTGATATATAGTACAAAGTAAAAATGACTGTATTATTATTTAGTGAACTGTTGCACGTCTATTTTTAATTAATTAAATAATTTGTTTTCATTACTATATGTTAATTATCATTTAGTTAAATATATTTTTATGTGGTTATAATTTTATTAATTTTAATAATGATATCGTCGGATTTGAATTGATTGTTAAAAAATAACGATTGACTGAGCTAATTAATCACGTGATGCAATGACGAGCTGTTTTACAGAGCTCTATTTTGTCGGAAGTTCACATAATCAGGAGACGTTAACCAAAGCATGAGTCGTTAACAAAGTCGTTTATCTTTCAAAACTCGTCGTTAACCAAGGTATCACTGTATTTAAACTGCAGCTCTGTTTTGTCGGAAGTTCACATAATCAGGAGACGTTAACCAAAGCATGCGTCGTTAACAAAGTCGTTTATCTTTCAAAAACTCGTCGTTAACCAAGGTATCACTGTATTTAAACTGCTATAGTTCTTTTATTAATTGGATTTGAAGCTTCAAACTTGGTAATCGGTGTCCTATTGAATACTTTTCTCGAATAAACTTGTCAGATTAATAATATCTTATTTAGAACAGTGTGCTGAATTTTGGCCGTAAGAATCCTATGATAAGAGTCAGCGATTATTCTACTTGACTTTACATTTGTAGTCACCACAATGGATTAATTCTCAGATCAAAATCACTCCTATTTTTGTATTCGGTACAATATATTTCGTGAATTAATCTCCGACTGCAGTGGATATTCAACTCGCTTCTATTAGGGACGGAATTAAATAATCACTAGCAATTGGAGATTAAGTCACGAAATTTGTTGTAGCAAATAGGAAAAATAGGAGTGATCTTGGTTTAAAAATTAATCCACTGTGAGAATCACTGTCCTGTCTCTAAATAACTGAAAACAGAAAATTTCTCTAAAGCGTAAATTATCGTACATAAATGTGGCAATTAATGCTTTTCTTAATGAACGAATCATAACAATTTATAATGATATCAAAGAGACACATTTTCAAATTCATTTCATTATACATTATCGATCTATCACTATATAACAGAAAGTTGTAGCTACTTCGTTTAACAAAGCACAATAGCCGCTGTGTTTTAAATATCATATTTCTAAAGCTGTGTTCGAAGTATCGAGACTACTACTGCCAAGACTATTCCTATAAAGAGTATTAATCTTAAGTATTCTCAGTCAGAGTAATCTTAAGAGAGATTGATATTCGAACACCATTGAAGTACTTTAGTCAACTTTATGTTTCTTGGTATCAAATTTGAATATAATTTAAGAGAAATAAGTAGGATTTTTCAGAAAATATCTAAATACAGGTACTCCTCACTTAACGACCTACCTGTTTAACGACTGCTCGAACTTACGTCCGGGCTTAAGACTGTTTTTTTAATGGAATATTTAGTTTTTGCTCATACGCATCGCTTACGACTTTTGTTTGTAATTTCCCCGTACTCGTAGTTCCAAAAACTGAAAAAATACTGTACTTTGTACATAATTAAGATATAAATTTTTAATTTGAAATTTGTTTTCAATATTTTAATAAAGGAACAAGTTTTTCGCTTACCGACCAATTCGTTCTACGACCGAGTCGTGAGAACGAAACCCAGTCGTTAAGTGAGGAGTACCTGTAATCTAAAAATGATGGTAATTAAATTTATAATGATGCTATGGCATCATTAGGGTATAATAGCATAGCATAGCATCATTAGGTATAATGATGTTATGGTATTTAAATGATATACAATTATATCGATGATGCATCTATTCTTTCGACTTTCTATTCTTTATCTTTTTTAAATTTTATGTAAATTAATATAATTGACATAAAATTTAATGAAAATATTATATCAAATAAAATTTTAATATTATAACAAATATAAGAAATAATAAATGCAATATAATAATTTATTTAAATTATTTTCATAATCTGAAACAAGCCGTGTAGTCGCGAATTGCAACTGCCTCCATTTTTTAGATCTGTAGATCGCATAGATATACCACACGAATGTGGTCTTGGTCGAAGCGATCTCCGCAGATCACATGGAGAAGAGGACTAAATACTTCGAACAGATCTGAATATGGCGGAACTTCCGTTGAACAGATCAAACCGGTCCATGAAGCCCTTCGAACACGGCCTAAATTTTCAATTTTTAATCAAAAGATGTTCATAAAGTAATCACCTTTTGTCAGGATTTTTTTCAAAAACACAACCAAAAAACAAAGGACCATAGAATAGAAGCATTTCCGTGACAATTTATACGATATCAATGTTAATTTTTGTTAACTTAATTAAAATTATCATTTACATACTCATTGATCATTGGGTAAAATAATCCTGGAATTAATCTTAATAACTAAAGAATCCGAATATAGCATAAAGATTTGAATGGTTGAATAGAAAGAAATCGAGAAGAGGAACCTGTTCTTAAATTTTTCAAGCTTAATCATTTTCAGACGAAATTCTAATCAGTTTGTGGCCTTCATAATTCGTTATTAACCATATAACAACTCTTTTTAGTACCCTCACAAGTGGAAAGAAATATTTATAAAGAAAATAGCCTTTGGTTTGGGTAACCATCACAAAAATATCATAGATTCATTTAACTTGATATCTCATCTCTAATTTAAATATATGATACCACAAATATAGCATTATATATTTAATATAGGCATATTATATACTCATTATATTTATAGATTTATAAACGTATAATAGACTTATATAGATATATAACATGGGAAATAAAAATTAAGTGCTATATCGATATTGTTATATATCTAGAAAAACTTTAAACTGCTAGAATTTTAGACCACACAAGATATAATAATTACAAAGTAATACCAGGAATGAATACAGTACAGAATTTGGTATTTAACAAAATTGTTTAAGTAGTATAATTATTTTAATTATACTAAGGCAACAATAAAATTGATGTTTTCTAGGAACTAGCGAAACATAATTAGAAATGATTTAATCAGCAGGTTTGATTTGTGACCAGAATATAAATTTCGAAACGATTTTGATCCACTTAGAAACTTAAATGGAACAATATCACATACGCTAGATAAAACCAGATCAAATAGACTAGATATGTACACTATATAGAGCACTTATCTAGTCTACTTGAGATCACGTCATAGGTCATAATTCCCCGTTGGAATTTCTCCCTCAGTCGATCTCTCATAGGCGTCTCTTGCTAATTATTTTTGATGGCACCACGTTAAAACCTACCTATTATATTTGTGTTAACAAGAAACTAGGTAAAGGGATGATAATGCGTTAACATATTACCTTGTAAATCTTAAATCATTGCTCCATTATGTAGATCGATGCTACAATAGAATAAAGCAGCGATAGCAAATCTTTCTTCGATTCTGATCACGCTGATCTATAATGGGTACTGGTATGGCACCCTATACGTATTGTGTTTGTGTAACATAGCTCAATTCGTCTTGTATTTTGCGATTTTTGTGCTGTAAGCAATACATATTCAAAATTTATGGTTAGCTTTTGAATACAATATTATATTTTTGATTTCGCATTTCAACTCACACATGATAATTTCCGATTTTTTTTCCAAATTGTATATCAGTAAAAAAATCTTTGCGTATCTCCGAGAGATAGTAATTTATTCAAATGCATATTTCCGATAAAATGTAAATGGAGGACAATAAAACGAGAACTAATTTATAAGAGATATCTAAAAATAAAATTTATTCTGTTGATGTTACTAGATTATGATATTTTGCTAGTTTTATTTCTTTTATCATGACATTATTATATTTCTCCATATTGATAAAGTTATTACTATATATAATTACGAAATAGTTATATTAGATTAAAAAAACTGCATTTAATAAGCTGCAAAGTGTTTGGACTTTTCAAAAACTTGTAAATCATAAAAGTTTACTCCTTAATTAATCTTATAAATAAATAACTTATATAATAGGATTTCTTCCATCTGACCGTATCTACTGTAACGTTCCATAAACTAAGTCTCTACGCGAAGAACAGAGTTTATTAATATGTTCAAATATCATATACAACTCTGGCCCAAGAGTTTTTGGTGCCCTAAGCAGATCCAAACTTGGTGCCCTCTAAATAGAAAAAATAAAATATGCTAAAAATTTTTATTTAAAAAATTCAAATACAGTAGTATACATACAATTTAAACATAAGGAAACAATGAATAAAATTAAATAAATTCTTTTAGTTAAATATTTACTTTGCGAACTTTGAGAGTTTTTTTTTTTATCTTCAACTTTTGGCGCCCTAGGCGGGTGCCTAGTAATTTTAACTAGGACCGTTTCTGATCATATGTTATAGATAAAATAAATTAACCCAGCCACGCTGGTTTTTTTTTCAATCGACAGTAAACCCATAGATAGGAAAAGATTAGATTTTAATAGGAATAATTTTTAGTGCTTGTTGCCTCGGGAAAAATTATTCGAAAATGGTTTCGTTTTCTATACCAATCACGATTAGAAAAATTAAAATAAAATCTAAAACTTTCTTTGTCCCAAAGAATGGATGAAATGAAAATATTCCTAGTAATTGTTTTCACACATTCAGTTAGAATAAATTTTCTATCGGGGTGAAGAGTAATCCGAAAGTTTAGCCAGAAAATTTATTTATTTGTGGAAAAAAAATTATAATTTTGATAAATATTATATTCATTTGGGCATTTTCAAAAGCAAAAAACCAAACTGAACAAAACAGAAGTGGAGAAACTAGAAAAATGATTGTAGAGTTTCTTTAAGTTTTAAGTTAATAATTAAGCATGACTATAATGGTAAGAGTAATTAGTAATAGTAAATAAGCGATATAAAGGATAAGGTTTTGTTTGTTTCAGAACGGAGCATGGTCCAGGGCCCCGGGCCCCGTAGGTGGTAGAGAGCGTTCGCCTGTCTCGTCTTCGCCATGTCTTCGGACGAGCAGTCCGAGGAGGAAGTTCTGCCCGCATTCCGTCCCTTCACCAGGGAGTCATTGGCGGCCATCGAAGCCAGGATCGCCGAGGCTGAATCAAGAAAAAAGGAATCGCTTCAGAAAAAAGGGGAAGGCGACGATGAACACTACGGCACTTACCAGCCGGAAGTGGCCGAAGCCGACCCTCAACTGGAGGCGGGTCTCCCATTACCCAAGTATTTGGAACGTGAATTTCCTCCCGAACTATTGGCTACACCTATCGAAGATTTGGACAAATTTTACGAAAACAAAAGGGTAAGTACGTCATTTTCCTCTTTGCGTAACAAAACCACTAGCTTCTTGCTACAGGTTCTAGTCCAGTGGTTCTCAACTTTTTTTATTCCCCGGGCCGCAACATGTATATCAGCAGTCGGCAACCGGTTGGTGTCACCTGAAAAAATTCTGATTTCTAAAAATTCGCCTATAAAAACTCTTGACTTTTCAATTCATGAATGCCATAGGTCAGTGTTTCCCTGTAAAATTTTATGAGTACATCAAGAAGGTGCTAGCAAATTAGGAAAATTCTAATTTTTTCAGATTTAAAAAAATTTTTAATATCAGAATTTTTATTTTTGATTGATTGTGGGAGAAGAATTCCGGGTTTTCATTAAATTCATGACTGTGCGTTCCGGGCCGCACGTAAAAGCTTGCCAGGCCACATGCGGCCCGCGGGCCGAGGTTGAGAATGGCTGTTCTAGTCCAAACTTAGTTACTCTGACGACTATTTTTGGCCAGTCAGTGATGAGCTCTGAAGTTAGCTATTTCATGTTATTTATTTTTTATTTGATCATCTATCTGTTTCAATTGCCAATCTAGAATAGAAAGCATAATATTTTCTATTTTAAAACTCCTATTGCCGATCAAATTTATTTGGCAAACACTAATCTAGAAAACGTTTTTGCTATATCCGTTCGGAATATAGTCTATCCATTCCATATCCGTTCATAATATTCCGAATAATACATTTATTCCTTCTAAGCAAGGCTGATATTCAAAATATTTAATAATCAGTACGGTAATACATATAGGCCTACAGTATATTCTTGAACTTGAAAATATCAAATCACTACACAAAAATGAATTTAAAGTAGTCAACTGTACCTACTATTTCACGCAAAAATTAAAACGTACTAACAATGAAACCAAACTTAAAACTAAAGACTACTTATTTAGAAGCAACAGTGATTACATAATTCGAAGTTAACAAATGATATAGAAACATTTTAACAACCGGAATGGTCGTATTGGTGTATACTAGCTCAATATCAGTGTTCCTTTTAGGGATTTCTAGTAAATTTACTTCTGTACCCATATCGGGAATCGTGGTGATTGGAGGGACTATTCCACAGCCCATCACGAGGGGATTGTATTGAGGGACTAGTTAAATTATTTTGAAGGTTTTATGCTGCCAAATCTATACGAAAATGACGGAATATGAAAATCACTATACTATACATGGCAAAGTAGTTAGGAATTATGATCGGATTTGCATCGGGATTAGCCCAACTATGCAGATAAAAATTGATAGGCTGGGTTTGGATTTCCCTAAAATATCTGTAGCGTGGATCAGCGGCTCCGACTTTTAAATTTTATCATGGGGAAAAGCGTTTTTAATATCCAAATATTTATATTGCTTTTTACGAAAAATTACACAAAAATGAATGATCATCTTGATGTTATTTTGATTTCTTTCAGGGAGTAGAAGTGAACTTATCATAAATCCAAATGATTATTTGGATTTATGATAAGTTTTTCATTGTTAAATACAAAATAAGACGGGGAAGAAAAGATACTTTTATCCCTGTGTCAAATTTCCACGGGGGGCGACTGTCCCCGTTGCCTTCGTGGAGTCGGCGCCTATGGTGTGGACCAGAAACTGAATCTTCTTAAAGTGAGAAGCAGATTCCTTACATCGCAGCTAACCAACCCAATTAGATAATTATCTCCTATTGGAATAGTTTCTTATTCCGAATTTTATGAAAATCTGCTGATTAGTTCAAAATTATTAATAGAAGATGCACAAACAGCATGATCAGCATCTTATAAATCTCATTTTCCTTCACAAAATAAGATATACAGTATTTACATTCACTGAAAGAAACACTGCATACTTAGAGGATTAACTCTTGAAGAACGAAGGATGAATGAAAATATTTTAGATAAGTATAAGGAAGAAAGGAAAGGATCCTGCCAAAAGTGTGACAGGCCACTAATGAAGAAAAGAAGGCACTTTTTAATCATTTCTTATGACATATCAATGTGATAGTGGCTGAATTCTGTTTATCATCTACAAGGGGATCTTAATATATATATATGAGGATAATTATATGCAAGAAATGCCTGTCATCGTCACATTTATGCAAATATAAAATAAATATGCTTAGGAAAATGTCGATTGCTAATTATAAAACACTGTTACAATCTATTATTTATCGATTGACGGGAAAAAAATCGTAAATTAAAATTTCATTAGAGTCCCGATTAACCGAAGTTTCACACTATACCTACTGTCACAGTCAAGGAGTAAACTGTCAAAATATTCCTCAATATATTAGCAATGGATACGACACAAACCGTGGCCAATAGTCACCAATCAACATTCTCGAAGAGAATACTTTTATGAGTCCATGTGGGTTGTGGTATTTGCTTGATAATATGAATAGTGACGAATCTACGTGATATAATGATGTCACACCCTCACTAGAAATTAAGTCAGAAAATTTTAACTGCAGGTATTCGGAAAAATTTAATAAATCAGTCGAGAATGGATTGCATAATGTGTATTTTTACAGTATACAGGAAAAAAGTTAATATCAATCAATAACATTAATAACCGAATTATTTTTATTTTGAAAGACAAATACTATATTCTTTACTAATGACATGATCGATAATTATAAATCACTAATAGATATCACTTTCTATAGCTAAACCCTCTAAAATTTAAATACTTGGTCAATAAAATTCTTCGAGTAATATAACATGCCAGATCTAAAACAAAATTTTGCTAGCTGCTAGATGGGAGTCAAAATGTTTAGAAAATTGCGGTTGATAATTGTATTAAAATATTATTTTCGGTTTCTAATAAATAGTGATTTTTTGGAGTTGTCCTAGTTTAATTTGTAAAAACATTAGGCGAATAATAAAGATGGATAATTCCTGAAAATAGTCTTGATTCTTAATTGAAGGATATAACCAATGGTGTCATTCAGCAGGTTGTTATGATCCGTTACATCAAATTTGGATAGCATAAGTGAAAAGGAAAATAGTATGAAACATAATTTTTATTTACGAGTTTTTACTTATTTCGACGACTTTATCTTTAATGATGTGGGTCATCGGTTAACGAACATAATCCGTTCCAAGACAATGTTCGTTATCCGAACTGTTCGTTTACCCATCACCCACTGTAATCTGTCGAATAACTTGAATCGGTAGTGTGTCCTTGAATATATACTTACCCATCACCCACTGTAATCTGTCGAATAACTTGAATCGGTAGTGTGTCCTTGAATACCTATTATGAAAGATGTACGCGTGAACTAGTACAGTTCACGCGTACATCTTTCATAATAGCACATTAACCAGTAATCGATACAATATTTTATAAAATAATCAGTTATTTTAAGGACTTTTTCTACCAGATAGGATCCCCCGATATCAAATTTAAACGAACCGATTGTTAAAAATTTTGAATACCCCCACTGTATATAACTATTAAAAATTGTCAAAGAAATTTTATCATGTCTTTTGCATTTATATGTTAACTTTTTAATATTTTATACAGTATTATGTTACATTTCTAAATTTTTTCCTTCAACTTAAATGTTTTTAAATTTTTAATTAATTAAATCATGAACTGCATGATGAGTCTTTCTGAAATTTTTTTTCTTTACTTCTTGATGAAAAAATAAGATTCAAAACTCTACATTTTTATATAATAGAAACGATTGTTGTCATCATATAATAAGTTTTTGCACTCTATATTCAATCGAAAATCAATACTTGTCGGTAAGTTTTATTAAGATGAATGCTCAATTGGCAAATCTGCCATTAACACCTCCCACTGATCATTACTTGAGTACGCTTCTGCCTCTATTGAATATTTTTCATTTTTGAAATTTTTTAAATAAAATAATTGAAAATAAAAATGCTTAATTAAAAATGTTTTAAATTATACAATAAAACGCCTTTAATTTCATTTACAACTGTTTTATTAGAAAAATTTAAAAAAATCAACATGAAGTGAACAATAATTCATTTTTAAATTATGTAATAAAAATCATTACATTCAAAAAATACGGTATACGTCCGCTTTGGAATAAGTCCAACTTGGTATACGTCCTGTTTGGATGCTAAAAATTTTGCTTTATATACGACTTTTGTTTGGAATACGACCGACTCGCCTGCTAGAACTTGTATGAGTCTGTTGTGTGTTCTCTTAAAAAACACACTCTTTATATAAAAATTATAACAAGTCGTAATATCATTATCTGGAATGAACAGACAATGTCATATTTCCAAAACATTCTGAGGAGAAGGCAGAAGGAAGTAAAGTTCTTTGGACAGATTTTTAATAAAAGTCAAACCTAGTGAGCCTCAACAAGGTTCAAGTAAAGAAAAGAGACAGAAAATAGAAAGAGAAAGAAACATCAGAATTTCAAATTCCTGAAGTTTCATTGGAAGTGGACAATAATAACAAACAATTTAATAACTTATAGTTGTTAAATAATAATTTCCAAACAATAATATCTCTTCCTCCTCCCTTCTCAGCACCATCATAGTAGGCACTCGAGTCTTCTTAGCAGGTAGTGAGATTAAATTTTCATTTATTTCATCTACTATAATTGCTTTTTTATTTATATATTTTAGTATTAAGCAGTGTTTAAATTATTTTATACAACCCCATCATTTGTATAATATCCCAATAACAAGAGGATTTTTTTTTTCATGGGAACGGATTAATCCTTTTCCGTTTATTTGTTATGAGAAAAATTCGTTCGGTATACGTCCTGTTTGGTATAAGTCCAAGGATCTGGAACGGATTAAGGACGTATACCGAAGCAGCACTGTAGTTCTAACCTGAAAATGTATTCAAATCCAATTTATTTAATAATAATTTATCAAATCTTCCGTGTTGTCCGAATTTTTAATTATCCGAGATACTTTCGATACAGATTACCACGGATAATCGAGACTCTACCGCTTAATAAATATATAAAATAATTTATAATTATATATTTGCGTGTCACCAATTTGTAATTTAAGCGAAGCATTTAATAATAAATGTCAAAGTTCGATCAATATTTACTGCACACGGAAAAAATTTAATTCTATATTTTGACATATAATCGATTCGTTTTCTCATTTTTAATAATTTAAAAGTTAACATTATTTTAATATTTTAGCATTTTTATATAATTAGCATACATTTAAATCTATAACTGCTTCGGCAATTTATTTATTACTAGGAAGGCGTTTCAGGAATCGAATATTTTATTATGGTTTAATTACACATTAATCAAATTGCTACATTGTTAAACTGGTCAACGTAACATTGGTATTCTTTCATCCTTTCCAGTTTTATGCACTTTCCACCTTGACCGGATACAGAACAGCAGGGATATACTAGAAACCATAATGAACTGCACACACCCGTAGTGGGATCGGCCGGATAGGGAATTCTGAAACTTAAAATCTATTTGATATGTAATTGTTCCATTACTCAAATGAAAAATTAATGAAATTAACGTTTTCATAATGTATGGGAACTTACATTCCAACTAATGAAATATAGCAAAGCTCGACGAAAACTAGCTGGTAGTAATTTGATAGTCCTGACTTCGTGTCTCTTGTGTCATAACTTTGTCACTTCTAAACTTTTTACTTTCGATGACAGTATTCCAATAAAAATAATCGAATTATTCGATTCTTGAATTGTTTCGAGTAATGCCAAAATCTACTGAAGTTAGATTGATGAATGACGTAACAATTTGACAATTATTATCGATATTTTATCACACTCGACGACTTCATTAGAAATTTGCAAACGTTGATTTCCATATTTAAAATCGATAAAAATAACTATTCAAAATATAATTTTGTTCAAATTTCTGAGAAAATATCTAAAAACTAAACCATACTTGACGACAGCATCGGAAATCAGTATTGAGTCTATGGAAGCGGCGTATTACTAACTTTTGTGATGGTATTAATA
Organism: Olivierus martensii; assembly: GCA_000484575.1. Taxonomy (NCBI): domain Eukaryota; kingdom Metazoa; phylum Arthropoda; class Arachnida; order Scorpiones; family Buthidae; genus Olivierus; species Olivierus martensii. The sequence goes on along the minus strand of AYEL01068492.1, from coordinate 6,992 downwards.
CGCACGGAACTGTCGATTTCTATGTAAAAGGTAGCTGTGTCAGTAAGAACAGTATTTATTTTTATGTAATTGTGCCTCTGGGTTTTCAGTTTCGAATAAGCATTTCAATGTAATTTACTTCGTTTGATGGATAATCACGCAGCCTTTCGAGAACTACTAAAAATTACAACTCTCCGCCATTTTAGAACAGCTGGAATGCGCAGAACATCATTGCGCATCTGATCATCGTATATATTATAGACACGCAGATAATTTAATACATGTTAACATCGTAATTTTATTCGAAGCTTATAGCTTAATTTGCCAAAATTGTCATTATGTTACGGCAATTTACTATAATATCGCGAATAATTTAATGAACTATATCATCGGCGTTGTGATATAAATGAACTTCGGCTCTCCCATAGACTCAATACTGACTTCCGATGCTGTCATCAAGTATAGTAAAATTATTTTAAAAAATGTTTAATTAGAAAATGAAAGTTCACGAATGCGTCATAGTTCGCTGAGATAGGGCGCGTTCCAAACCTCAACATCAAGTCATCAACGATGTCGATTTCTATGTAAAAGGTAGCTGTGTCAGTAAGAACAGTATTTATTTTTATGTAATTGTGCCTCTGGGTTTTCAGTTTCGAATAAGCATTTCAATGTAATTTACTTCGTTTGATGGATAATCACGCAGCCTTTCGAGAACTACTAAAAATTACAACTCTCCGCCATTTTAGAACAGCTGGAATGCGCAGAACATCATTGCGCATCTGATCATCGTATATATTATAGACACGCAGATAATTTAATACATGTTAACATCGTAATTTTATTCGAAGCTTATAGCTTAATTTGCCAAAATTGTCATTATGTTACGGCAATTTACTATAATATCGCGAATAATTTAATGAACTATATCATCGGCGTAGTGATATAAATGAATTTCGGCTCTCCCATAGACTCAATACTGACTTCCGATGCTGTCATCAAGTATAGTAAAATTATTTTAAAAAATGTTTAATTAGAAAATGAAAGTTCACGAATGCGTCATAGTTCGCTGAGATAGGGCGCGTTCCAAACCTCAACATCAAGTCATCAACGATTAGTCTCTTTTGACGTCAGAAGTAACTCAACATCAGCTTGTTTCTGTTTCTGTTTAACGTCGTTGTTTCTGTTTGACGATGATATTGATTTTTTATACTCTCTAACTTTTAAAATCTTATCATCTAGCAGGAACTACTTTTTCTGCGACGTTAGAAAACGGTGTAAACCGATGCTAAACAGTCATCGCAATCCAGAGGTGGTGAGTGTGTTGACATCGGTTTACACCGTTTTCTAACGTTGCAGGAAAAGTAGTTCGTGCTAGATGATAAGATTTTAAAAGTTAGAGAGTGTAACAAATCATTATCATCGTCAAACAGAAACAACGATGTTAAACAGAAACAGAAACAAGCTGATGTTGAGTTATTTCTGATGTCAAAAAGAGACTAATCATTGATGGCTTGCTGTTGAGGTTTGGAACGCGCCCATAATACTATGACTTTTGAACTTTTGAATAATGACTTTTAAACTCATTCATATCGAAGATTTTATCTTCTTACAGTATACAGTCTTTGTAACAACGATAAACGATATAATATCGAAGAACTTGAGTTACCAATGTTCTAGTTATGTTCTTCTGAATTTTAATTATCTCACTGTAATAATTTTACTGTTCTTTCTTACTATTTCAATCAGTGTTTGCATTCTGCAATTTTTGATTGTAGTGCATTTAAATAAACAAATAAATAAATTTGATTTCAGTCATCGGAATTATGTTTAATGCAACATTATAAGTAATCAAAAATCTTTTGGTGTTGAATGACTTTTCAATATTTAAAAAAGTTCAATTCTTTATTTATTTAGTTATCATTCCTCACCCTATATAAGAATATTGGCGGCCCCCTCATAAAAATATTAGAACATATATACAATTTTTTAAATGTTTTTGAATCACGACTAAGAAAAGAGTTTGTCGTTTTATCCTAACGATATTTATGAACATGAATAAGTTCGGTTTTTCAGGTATTAACTTGAGGTATATTGTAATAGATAATATCAGATTTATGTATTTATTAATTAGCTTCAAATCTTGATTGCTAATAATATTGTGGATGATCGGAAAAATACAAAGACTGTCATCTTTGGATGTATTTAAGTTATGTCACGATTATTCGCTATGATGTTTGTTACATTTTTGAAAGCCTGATTATATAGGATGCGATCAATTTTTCAATGTAGCTGGATGGTGCAGAGGAATAAAGGATGATCCCAAAAGATATAGTGGAGATGAACATTGCAGTAAACCACACAGAAATGGCATGACCATGAGATAAATCTCTCAGAAATCTTTTTGTAATTGCATTTAAAATCATTTAAATGAATCAAACGTTCATTTTTGCAGTAATGCAGTTTAATAACGTTCAGATTCTTCAGGTATAATCTGAAAATGTATGATGTAATTTTGAAATCAATCAAAAACGTTTAATATGTAAAAATTAAACCAAGTAAATTATTAAGAAATTAGAATACTATATTTGTTACGATTTAGACGTGGCTACTAGGTTGATGATTTAAGAAAGTAAATCAACGTCAGCCAATATAGGCGATTTAAATCGCAATAAATATTCTAATTCTTAGTACTTGGCTTATTTTTCTTTACATATTAGATATTTTTTTTTTCTTTTGAGAAAAATATTCTAACATATTAACATAATTTTAAATATGTTTGTTTCTATTTTTAATACGATTGAATCGAAATTTTTAGAAACATTAAATAGCATAATAAACATTTATATACTAAATTTGGTTACAGTAGATTGAATGATGCGACCTGCGGAAGAATTCACGATAAAAGGATTCCCTTCATTTTGGTCCTATTGGGCTGAAATTATCAGAAAGACTTGAATGGCATATGCAACATTTCTTTCTTAAAATTTGACAGAATTTTTGAAGAATATAATGTAAATATATACATTTCTAGAGAAAAGAATTATTATTTTCTATACCTCTTTGGACTCTCCAATTGATTTTTAGACCAATTGGACCAAAATTTTTAAAAGGTTTTAATTGGGCTAGTCAAATGCAACCTATAGAAGTATTTACCGAAAACATATTCCACTTCTTTACAATTTTACCCTATTGTGCTGAAATTTTCAGGAGACTTCAATTAATCCAAGAAATATCACTTTTTTAAATTTCATTGAAATCAATTGATAGATGTGACTGTAGAAATATCTACGAGGAGGAGAAGAAGAGAAGAAAAACGACTCTTTTTTCTGATTTCTATTATTTTCAAATTATTGAATAGCTAGTTCTTATATATTTATTTTCGACTGTACTGTATGTATATTGTGCCAGGCTGAGGATGACCCTTTAAAAAAGGTTTAAGCCGAAAACACAAGAAGCGTTTTTTGTCGAATCGATAGTTGCCGATTCTTTCTTATTCAATTGTATTATAAACATGGACATTCAAGCAGCGTGGTCACCACTCCGTATGACTGTTTTTCTCTACATGCATATTTCCATCCCGTAATTTAGAATGACAATGTTCAGACAACGCTGTTTTTGAGACCGCTCGTATACTATCGGCTCTAAAAACTGCACCATTTGAATGCAGAGTATTCAGATGAGGCTGATTTTGGAATTGTTTTGAGACGGCGGTTTACAAAAATTTGGACGAGGTAATTTTTTAACAAAAATTTCTGCTGTTAGATAGAGTACTGAGATTGCACTTTTACGATATTATAGAGTCATATAGTGTTGATGAATATAAAATGGATATCAGTCCGGTTGAACTCGAAGCTTCGAGTGGCTCGAGGGTTGAAAAGATGAATCGACTCGACTGCCGAGTCGGCAATAAGCTTTTTTTGAATTAAACCGATATTGCCAATAACTCTAAGTGAAATATAGATGGTTTAGTTCTTGTTAATTGGATTTGAACATCAAAATTTGGCCGTAATGTTCCTGTAAAAAGAGTCAATCAATGACTAGCGAAGGTCAACGTTTCTATGAACTTGTAATTGTATAATGGCAGTTTGCCAATTGCTGAACATATTTTCTGTCCTTGACTCGCTTTAGAGCTTTTTTAAATACTATATATAAAAAAATTGAAGTTTCCTTCTCCATAGTCTTTCAAATTTTGATTTGATTGATAAAATAACATAATTTCAAATTTAAGAGAGATTGAAAGATTATACATAATTGTTTAAGAAATATAGACTTAGAATTAAATAAAATAAATAATGGATGTGTATAGCATGGAATTAATTTACTTATCTAATTATATAGAATTTAAAATTCTAATTAAATGTTTATTGCGATCTATTAAGACCTAGGGATGCTTGAATATACGACTGAAGTAGTACAGAATTTTAATCTCATAAAGAAAATAACCTTTTGCAATAAAAATATTTTCTGAGCATAAGCAGAATTTATGCTTTAAGTAATAGCGATCATTAAAACTTTTCTGTATATAAAAGTTTAACGAAAAGCAATATTTTTATGAAAATGCAAAGAGAATTGAAATTAGGCAATGGCAGTTGACCAATTGATAAATGAAATACAGTTGAGTCTCTGTAGTCCGGCCCTTCGCTAGTCCGACACTTCCAGTAATCCGATACTTTGCGAATTTTCGCGCCGCACACGTGAAATTTTCATGTTAACGTGTCGATGTGCGAGAGCGAGAGTCTGACATAAACAAATTAACAGTCGCTATTCATATGTTGCACAGGCATTATAGTCGCACTAATTTTTAAGCTCAGTACACTACGCTCGTATTTACTGTAAAATAGTGTGTTTTTATTGTATCAATGTTTGGTGTTTATCATTTATATAATATCGGAAATCGGAAAAAGTGAAAAACGAAAACACGAGACATTGACTATGGTCGAAAAAACAGAAATAATTAAGAAACTTGACAAGATTAATGACAGCTTTCTTGTATGGTATTGAACGTGCCACCATTTATGATATTAAAAAAAATCGGGATAAAATTGATGGGTTTGTGAAAGATTTGAACAGCAAGAGCAGTGACAGAAAAGTCTGAATAAATTGAGCGTATTCGTTTGTGTAATTCCATTTTTTTTTTATTAACAACTAATAATCCGACAAGCCCCGGAACCATATGTGTCGGATTACAGAGACTCTACTGTATATTTTTTGTTCAGTTTAACACAAACAAGAAAATATGCAGCACAATATTTTCAAACTGATCAAAATTGCAACTCTCTGACAATACTGAAACATCTTTGAATACAATATCATGAAATTAATTTTCATAGTAACATCTAGTGAAACTTTATTTCCACTATTGTTAGCATTATTTGAAGAAGAATATTTTTATATCTGTGTCGAAAATGATTATAAATCAATTTATTATTGATTAATTAAAAATAACTAACTATACTAATAACAATTGTTATCATTTATCTGATATTCTGCAGTATTCGGGAAGATCTCCCATAGTTCTTCAACTCTTTCTGCGTTTTTGTCATATTTAATATTCAGCCAATACGCAGTCAGAGGGTGCAAAAGAGCAATCGCACCACCTGTTATTAATATCTGTACTATGATTCGTTCGGTGATTATTATTTATGTATTAAATTCGATTGATATAGACCAATCCAAATCAATAAAAATATATAACGCATACTTTTATGCAGTTTTACTTTTCAGTTTATTCAAACAACATTCGATATTTCTTAATTTTCTAGTTGCACAACTTACTAAGGGCGCGTTCCAAACATCAACAAAATTGTAACGCCGCTATGTGCGATGGATGGATACGCTTGTCAATTGGGTGCCTTCCAAACCTCAACAGCAAATCATCAATGATAGTCTCTTTTTGCATCAGAAATAACTCAACATCAGCTCGTTTCTGTTTCTGTTTAACGTCGTTGTTCCTGTTTGACGATGATAATGGTTTGTTACACTCTCTAACTTTTAAAATATTATCATCTAGCACGAACTACTTTTCCTGCGACGTTAGAAAACGGTGTAAACCGATGTCAACACACTCACCACCTCTGGATTGCGATGACTTTTTAACATCGGTTTACAGCGTTTTCTAACATCGCAGAAAAAGTAGTTCCTGCTAGATGATAAGATTTTAAAAGTTAGAGAGTGTAACAAATCATTATCATCGTCAAACAGAAACAGAAACAAGCTGATGTTGAGTTATTTATGAAGTCAAAAGAGACTAATCACTGATGACTTACTGTTGAGGTTTGGAACGCACCCTAAATTTCTGCTGACCACTTGGCAGTTGCGTTTGAGGATGGATACATTCTACATTATCACTGTTTGAAAATACGAAATCTTCTCAAAAACTTTATAATGAATTGCTGATATAATTCCTCATTACAAAAAATAATATCCATGATTTTTTTTCAATAAAGTTTCCTGATAATTGGACTATCAATATTTAAAAAGTAATACATATTTAAAAATTCACTGAATAGCCTCGCTTATAAGTCATCAGAGAGAAATGTGCTAAGTTTAGTAACTATATACAGTGATACCTCGGATCACGAACGTCTCGGTTCACGAACAAATCGATCTACGAACACCATTTCCAAACAAATTTTGCTTCGCTTTACGAACGATGCTTCGGTTCACGAACACACACGCACGGAGTGCATGAAGCGCACGTGACTCGCGGTGCACAAAACCCTGCGCACAACCTCGCCCCCAACAGCAATCCAGTTCGCACAGCTCACATGGGTACAGTAGAGTCCCAACAAGTGTTGATATTTTAGTTTTTTTTCTTTATTTAATTAAATTTATCCCTTATTATGGCTCCCAAAGAAGTTAAAAGTTAGTGAAGATGGTGTTAAACATGCTTTCTTCTAATATTACTGTTATATTTATATCCTTTCTGTATTATTTCCACACATAAAGCCATAACATGTTAAAAATTTTTTAAGGATAAAAAACGTATTATTTAGATTTACATTAATTGCAAT
>AYEL01068489.1:0-51662 GCA_000484575.1 Olivierus martensii | reverse complement strand
TATTCGTTTAATAAGCTTGCCCAGAACACGAACATCCGGGTCCGTGGCTGGTTGATTCGGTTTCTCTGTTTTATCAAAATCACTTCGATAGTAATTAGAAAATTTTTAGATTAAATAAAAATGAAACAAAACTTTTCTGTTCAATGTGAGGTATCCAGAAATCACTCCTAAAAATATGGTATAAAAGTAGGTTTTCAAGTTTTGATTTTTAACTCTTTTTAACACAAAATTTAATTATCATATCATAGATACAAGTCTAAAGAACGTGCATACTAAAAGATATGGCATTATATTTAGTCGTTTAATCACTACAAACATAGGTAATCACCAACGTGAACCTTCCTGCCTAAGCGTCGAATTTGCCAGTTTCGACGTGTAGAATGCGAAAGAATGACGTCAACACAGAACCTTTCCTTAACTCACGTTTAAATGTGAGGAACACTCTAGGGACGACTCAAAATGACGCCACGATTTTGTCATTCCAGAGCTCTACGTCATTCTCGTGCTACACGTTCATTATGCTGAAGCTGTCTATTAAAACTCTGTAAAATAAGTAGAAGGACATAAGAAAAATTTTCACAAAACGTAAAAGAAAGGATTTTTTATTCATGAAAAGTTTCATGAAGAACATAAAGGGATGAATATAAAAATAAATGACAATTGAAAATAATTTACAGAAATAGTAAATAATTTATATCACATCAAAACTTGGCACTGTGAATAAATATGTTAAAAAAGTAGGAGGACATTAACTGTTATGAGTATGTATTGAATGTAACACGTAAGTAATTTGCATATTTTTACACAGTAGTCATAGCAGCACTTGTTGAGACACGAATAGTTTCTTGCTGTTAATTAACGATTAGGCTTTATCGTCAGATTGCCAAGAGGAATTCCTTTAAGCAATTTTCAAAAGGGCCAAGCACTAGCATACAAAAAGACTGGAAAAGGTGTTAGGGAAATTGCACGTATGCTTAAAGTAGCGAAATGCTATTTCGTCATTCCTGAGAAACCCTGAAACCCATGGGAAGAAAAAGAAGACTGGGAGACCAAAAAAACTCTCACCTCGTGACCAGAGAAACATCTGCAGACAGTTAAAAAAGAAAGGTGCTAGCACTTCAAAGGTCCACCGACAAACAGGGCTAACTTGCAGCCTTTGAATAGCTCTTTTCGTTAGTGTCCAAGTTTCTGATCCATAAGTTAAAACTGGCAGAATACATTGATCAAATATTTTTCTTTTTAAGCAAAGTGGCATTTTTCCTTTTAAAACTGAGTTGTTTCTACCAGAAGCACTCCAAGCTAATTTAATTCTTCTGTTTATTTCTGGCATAAGGTCACCATCTAGAGTGAGCAGTTGTCCAAGGTAAATATATCCACTGACTTCTAGAACTATGTTATCTTCTGTTGATCAGCAAAATTACTGTACATGACCTTAGTTTTACTTATGTTTATTCTAAGTCCTACTTTCTTGCTTTCTGTGACCAAGCTTTGTATCATATTCTGCAGTTCATCTGAATTTGGTGGCCAAGCTTTGTATCATATTCTGCAGTTCATTTGGATTTGAAGCTAACAAGACTACATCATCAGCAAATCGTAGATGACTTAGATATTCTCCATCTATCTTGAGACCAGTTTTATCCCAATCCATTTTTTTGATTATTTCTTCAAGGACTGCAGAAAACAGTTTTGGTGAAATAGTATCTATATATATATATAAGATGAAATTTAGTTTTTATTATAATTCAAATACCTTTTTACCTGTTAAAATAGATATAAACAGTTCATCTATATATATTAATTCAAAATTAAATACAATATATATATTTTTGTGTGTTAATAGTATTATTAAGAAAAATTATTTACTAAAACAGACATTTATAATAATACAGTACTTAGATTCATTATGAAAGTACTTTATAACTAAAAGTAAATTTTCATAATGGATCTAAACATTATTATATATTTTTGTTTTAAAATATAGTAGAGTACAGATATTTAAATTATAATTACAGTTTTAGAATAAGAAAAGTAACAAGTTTATTGAATGTTTACACAACTGTTTTTGATCCTAAAATTTTATCAGTCAATAATTGTTGCAATCAATCATTCAACAATACAGTACTGTATAGTTTAGAGTACAGATATTTAAATTATAATTACAGTTTTAGAATAAGAAAAGTAACAAGTTTATTAAATGTTTACACAACTGTTTTTGATCCTAAAAATTTCATTTTACAATACAGTAATGTATAGTTCTTGGTTAATTTGTTTACAGAAGACATCTGAAATAAGCTGAAATTGGATCTGAGAGGGTAATGATCTGGATTCTCATATAATGTCCAGTATTTATAAATATTTTATTTTTTATATTGAAGTGAAGGCCATAAATTACAGCTTGTCTTGTCTAGCTTATACTGTACATAAATCCAGCTTTGTATTATAAATATGTCAATATCCATTAAATTCTATGTATGAATATAACTTTTTTGTCTTTTAGCTGATATTTGTATCATATTTAGTGATTATTTTATTATATTGTTGTTTCTTATTATTTTATATATAATAAAATTACTATAAAATCAGTGCTTTTGAGCAGACCAAAAAATAAACTTCTTAAGATAACAAGAAATATCTTTATTGAGAAACGCTTTCGGCATTAATACACCCTCATCAGCTCATTCATATGTAACAGTTTTATAATTCTAGAACTCAGAAACATATACGTTAGGAATCGAACATTTCGATATTTATACTATTTGTTATAAAATATTATACATAATTAAATCCTTATTCCTTCTTCTCATTATGTTGCTGTTTGTTTTACTTATGTCCTTTTACAGCTCTTTCAATTTACCTTTCGTATAGTGTTATTTTATGTATAATTTTAATTGGCATTGTTTTTGTTACCTTTTTTTTAGTTTTATCAAACTTATTTGGTACAGCTTGGCATCTGAGCCATTGCATCATTAAAAGCAAATGAACAACTATTTTAAATTTCATATAAAATGAATATTTCATATAAAGATTTAAAAGATTTGTGTACATTTCACCTTAAAATAGCAAAACAAATTCTCACAAAAATATTGCTATTATTTATTACTCAAATGATTTAAAAATTAAGTTAAAAAATATTTTTTTATTGTTAAAATGATTTTCATTTCTCATTTCAGTATTTTTGTTGTCAGTGGTTGAATAAATATTTAATAATTACTGGTGGATCCAATGAGCACATAGCAAGCTTAGTGAATTGTTACAGCTGGTCGGTAAGTTTTATTTCATTAATTGGAACTTGATATTGGTGAGGTTGGTTATATGGAACATTTCAGTTTTCTAACTAGAAACTTTAGATATCAAGGCCCACAATTTGGAAAATTATATTGGGATTCAAGCTAACCTTGTCATTTCACATACACAATCTGGGGTCAACTCCTTTACAGGAGTGTATGAATTGTTGCAGTGTTGAATTAACTCTGCCAACTGGTGATTTATGATTGGAAAGTAAATTCATTTATTGATTAAAAAAATGAAACATCGTTGTTTTAAGAATAATACTATATTCAATACATTTGTATTATTGTAAATACAATATAGAGATATATTCATCATCATTTAATATAGAGATATATTCATCATTTAATATATTTTAATTTCAGACAGTTGGATGCATATTTGGACTTGCTGATCCAGTATATTGTTTACATGCTATTCAGAATCCTATAGTTGTTATAATAGGTGCAGGCACAAATCTATATATTACAGAATCTGCATACAAAGAGAGAAAATGTTAAATATTTTTGTTTTGTGTATAGTATGTAATATTATGTATTTTACGTATATGTAATAAAACCATTGAAAATGATTGGAATGAAATTTATTTTAAATTATATATATCCACCTATAAAAGTGGATCAAAATCTGAATGGAATATTGTATTTGTAATAATTGCTTATTATTATTTTCAATTTTTTGATTGTAGTAAATTTTTGTATAGCCAAAATTAACATATCGTGCATAATAATTAAAAATTTATAGGAAAGTAGTAGTAATGTATATCCTATATATCTAAAATCATCAGATGTAAAGCTGAAGTATTTCGATAGGTTTACCAGCCAACTTACTTCTGTAATTGAAATGTCAATGAATAAAATAAAAAAACAACAATGAACTAAATTAAAAAACACTATAGGACTGGGTGAAGAGCCATAGTGTTTCACTTAGGGAACCAGAATCAAATTATATGGATCGAATATTGGAAAGTAAGATGGTAAAATCCTACTTTCCAATAGCTGAGTGTTATGTGGGGCAGGAATTCTCCAAACCTAAACATGAATTGCCAGAGTTAGATCACTAATCGCAGGGATAAAGTTCCTTTTGTGATTACCTTCAAGTGGTAGGCCAGAGTCTTATCATCTGGCCGATATATTTTCCGAATTTTGAATGATAACTTTTTGTCAATGGATAAGGCAGGCAGAATTTATACTGCTGCTTAGTAACTATTTTAACCAATCAATCTATGAATTGATCAGCTAACTATGTGAATAAGCCAGAACTGGAAACTAAATAAAATTTTCAAGAGAGATCAGAATTTCCATGTGACCACTACTATGAAGATCTGATGTATTCATTAACTATACAGCTGGCAACATTGAAAGTAGATATATTTTATGGGTCATCAAACTGCTTAGATGGTTCATTAGAAATGCTTTGGTGAGATCAGAATTTCCATGTGACCACTACTATGAAGATCTGATGTATTCATTAACTATACATCTCGCAGCATTGAAAGTAGATACATTTTATGGGTCATCAAACTGCTTAGATGGTTCATTAGAAATGCTTTGATTTTCCATTCTGATGGTTCTGGATTTGCTTTTGGGATTCCATTTCTAGGTAAATTTATTTATGGAGTTCAGGTGCAGCCCATTAATCGTTGTCTTTCACAATCCACTGACCTCTCTGCAGGGATGGGCAATTGCTTCGTTCCGCCATTTTGCACACTACTGACTGGAAAGTGGCATCATCTGTTTCTAATAAAATTGCATGGATAAGTGTTTGCTTACAGTACCATCTGAAAAATTGAAGATACGATTTCCAGAATGTATGCCACCAAAGTTTTTCTGAGATTGTTTGATCTGACTTATTGAACCTTATCTTCCGTCTGATACAAGATGATTTCACATGAAATTAAAAATATTGAATAAATTTCATGTCTTGAATCAAAGTGAGGGTTCTGTTAAAGTTGAAAATATTACTTTTAATATTTAAAGCTTACCATACAAAAGAAAGAAGAAAAGAGGGTTCTGTTAAAGTTGAAAATGTTACTTTTAATATTATATAAACCTGTCTACGACAAGGATAATGAGCCATATCTTTCCAAGCGATGAAAATATGGTAGCTTGATCGTTGTACTCTTTTTCTCAACAAATGATACTATTTTTCAATCCGTTCATTACTAAGTGAGGTCTTACCATAAACCACTTATATCAAAGGATAACAGATTGTTTAGAATAGAAATCGATAGCGCAGGCTCCAGATATTATTTAAAGGATGAGATCTGGTTCGAGCCAGGTCTTGAATGGAAATCGGTGTTTCCAGATAGTCAATTCGGCCAACAAAACAATAAAATCGGACTAAATTCAATATCCTTTGAATTTCGGGCCGCCATTTTGAATTCGAAAAAAAGTATCATTAGGTTCATAATTTTTAATCCGATACCATCATATATTGATTTTTTTGTCAATAGATTATGCGACTTTCCATTCTATTCGAACATTAAGTGACGGACGAAACAAGCCCTTCCACAGGTGTCCACCCCTGCAGAGGGGTCAGCCGGATTGTGGAGAACGGGGATCGATGGGCCGTGCCCGGACCATATGATAAATATTATCAAATTGTGGGACCCGAGAATCGAGCCCGGGTTCTCCAGTACATATAGGCTACTGATTTTCGTTGAAATAAGACTAACATTAAAAATCCGTCAAATTTGGGGCCACCACTTCTATAACCCTCTTTAGAGCAAATATTTTTTCAAACAATAAGTGAAGAGAACTTTTTTCTCCGCATGAAATATTCAAATGGTCGAGAAATAACAATTTTAACATTCCTCTATGATGACATTCCGTATGTGTTTTCCGAACTAGTTCGGTCGGCCGGATGGCCGCGTTGTAAAGCTGTGGCGTACCATCCTGGAGGATCTTATTTTTTTTTTTTTTGTTAACAGATGACGCCACTTTCCATTCAATGACGCCAATTTCCATTCAGGGAGAATACTAAGTGACGGAGCGAAACAAGCCCTTCCACAGGCTGCCCACCCCTGCGGAGGGGTCAGCCGGATTGTTGAGGACGAGGATCGACGGGCCGGGCCCGGACCCCATGATAAATATTTCAAGGGGTGGGACCCGAGACTCGAACCCGGGTCCTCCAGAGTGGAAAGCCGAAGCGTTTCCACGCGGCCAATCCGGCCGACAGACGTATCCCATTTATGCTAATAAGTATGATCACCTGATTCTAATAATAAAAAGGGTGTAGTACCACAATTTTGAGTTTTGTACTACGTGATATGTTCAGTTCAGGGTTACACTTTTGCTACCCCCTGTTATACAGAGGACGGTATGCGGATGGTACGCCCCCCTGTTACCGGGGTTCAAGTCTCGGTGCGGCCAATCCGGCCGACAGACGTATCCCATTTATGCTAATAAGTATGATGACCTGATTCTAATAATTAATAAAAAGGGTGTAGTACCACAATTTTGAGTTTTGTACTACGTGATATGTTCAGTTCAGGGTTACACTTTTGCTACCCCCTGTTATACAGGGGACGGTATGCGGATGGTACGCCCCCCTGTTACCGGGGTTCGAGTCTCGGGTCCATCATAGTCGGCCGGATTGGCCGCGTGGAAACGCTTCGGCTTTTCACTCTGGAGGACCGGGGTTCGAGTCTCGGGTCCCACTCCTTGAAAATATTTATCATGGGGTCCGGGCCCGGCCCGTTGATCCCCGTCCTCCACAATCCGGCTGACCCCTCCGCAGGGATGGGCAGCCTGTGGAAGGGCTTGTTTCGTCCCACCACTTAGTATTCTCCCTGAATGGAAAGTGGCGTCATCTGTTAACAAAAAATAAAAAAGAAGCCATCCAGTACTATAATACTAAACCGTTATTTTCATAGTAGCAGCCACAAAGTGAAGCATTTTAAAAGAATCGATGAATATATTAATCGCTCGACTATTCTAAAACATAACTTTTATCTAATGAGAATGAAAAAATATTCGGTATATATTTAAATCTAAGTTTATTATAAATTTCATTAGAGTCGTGTTCATTTTTATAAAAACCAATTGATTGTATTATATTCACATATTGGGTGGATTCTTTAATGTTAGAAAAACGAAGCTGTCCGTAATATTGATTAAGCACCCCATCAACATGGCGGACGCGAATTTAATTTCGACAATATAGCAAATTGACTTTGTTTTGGTGCCCAGACGTATCCCATTTTTTTTTTTGTTAACAGATGACGCCACTTTCCATTCAGGGAGAATACTAAGTGACGGGGCGAAACAAGCCCTTCCACAGGCTGCCCACCCCTGCGGAGGGGTCAGCCGGATTGTGGAGGACGGGGATCGACGGGCCGGGCCCGGACCCCATGATAAATATTTTCAAGGGGTGGGACCCGAGATTCCAACCCGGGTCCTCCAGAGTGGAAAGCCGAAGCTTTTCCACACGGCCAATCCGGCCGACAGACGTATCCCATTTATGCTAATAAGTATGATGACCTGATTATAATAATTAATAAAAAGGGTGTAGCAGCCACAAAGTGAAACATTTTAAAAGAATCGATGAATATATTAATCGCTCGACTATTCTAAAACATAACTTTTGTCTAATGAGAATGAAAAAATATTCGATATATATTTAAATCTAAGTTTATTATAAGTCTGTATAAAAACCATGTCTGAAGATAAAATCTCCCAGAAGTTGTTTTCAGCCGATATTCACAATAATTAACATAACTGGAGTTAATACAGTCAATCAAAAAAGTATTGGGACACAACAAACTGTCAGTCATTTATTGAAAAAATAAATAATCAACTACACTGAAATAATACTGTTTTCACTACAGTCGCTATATAGGAAATTCATACTGTTTTCACTACAGTCACTATAACTAAAACAAAGTTTGTAATCTAAAAATTCAAGAAAAATAATATGAAATAAATAAGAAATGCCACACATTTTGTGTTCAAAGTGAAAATCACTCTCAAAAAAGTATTGGGACAGAGAGAAAATTCCAAGATAATAGCCATAATTTGGCAGAATTGTCATTTAAAATGTACTATGTAAGAGATCTAATATAAAATAAAAATGTTCAAAGTTCAAAATATTTACGATCTGTAAAAATCATAAATTCTCGTCCTTCCAGTACTGCATAATAATACAAAAGTACAGTATATATCAAATCCACAAGTGTTGAAACTGTAAGAAATGTTTTGAGGAAATATAATTTTCATGGTCGAAAAGGTAGGAAGAAACCATTCATAAATAAAGTGAATCTGGAACAGAAGAGAACAAAGCTCGAGAATTCTGGAACTCTGTTCTTTTTTTAGATGAGACTAAATACAGAGTTCTAGAATTATTGAGGTTGATTTATATATGTCTTAAGAAATTCTAGTCTAGCTTTACGATTCATTTAAATACTTCAAATATTCAGTTATATCATTATTGATGTTATTCATAAATATGAAATCCATGCAAAGTATTTGCATTATTGCATTATATAAGTCATACTAACTTCACCCGATATTTCTAGGAGGAAGAGTATTTCTGTATTAAATAGTAATGTTACTGATAGTTTGCAATTAAATTTGAATTATTCTTTGATAGGAACAACACATTTACAATTCATAAGCATCGTTTAATTGTGGTATTCAAAAATTGCATGATACATTATTAAACAGAACATTATTAATAATTACTTTGAGAATTGCTATCGCTCGAATTATGTATAAAAATTTCGTTTAATTGTGGTATTCAAAAATTGCATCATACATTATTAAACAGAACATTATTAAAACTATTTTTACAATTGCTATCACTCGAATTATGTATAAAATTAGTTATTTTAATCGTTTAATTGTGGTATTCAAAAATTGCATCATACATTATTAAACAGAACATTATTAAAATTACTTTGAGAATTCCTATCGCTCGAATTATGTATAAAATTAGTTATTTTACTTTCTGTTATTCGTTCTCATAGAAACATTGATTATATTGAATATTTTTAAAGTATTGTCTCCATGGTAGCATCTGGAAACATTCGGAAGTAATATTATGCGAGTATTGTTATTATAGAGCATTTATAGAAACATTGATTATATTGAATATTTTTAAAGTATTGTCTCCATGGTAGCATCTGGAATCATTTGGAAGTAATATTATGCGAGTACTGTTATTATAGAGCATCTGAAATCATTCGCAAGTAATATTCTGTGAGTAGCTATTATATAGCATATAAAACTATATTTTTCATTCGATTCCTACAAGTTTATAATGGTTCATATTAATTATTACCATAATTAAAAAACAATTTGAATATTTATGTAATAAATCAACATAAAAATCATGTCTGAAAGCAATATCTGCCCCGAAATTGTTTTTGCACCGATAATTACAGTAATGAACATAACTGGTGTTAACGTATCAGTTGGAACCGAAAAGAAAACTAGATTCAGATATTTGTATTCCATGATCCTTAAGATTTTCTTTCTGACAAAAGCCGTAAGTTATCTTGCGATTCTATATACGAATGACAACGATTTGGCACAGAATCTTTGCGATTATTCTGTGGTTTTTAAAGGCAATGCATTCAATGTCAGGTTTTTGAATTTCATATTCAACACTTTAAATTTGCATTTCGTGATCGTTTGGAATTCACGAAGATTCAAAAACCATTTCGAAAAAAGTCGATATTTTTGGAAAGACATCATGAACGAAGCCAATTTCAAGAAAATTTATCTCGATAAAGTCATGAAAATTCAAGATAAACTAGTTCGCCTTTGGATTATTTCTATTGGTCTGATTGGAATAATCACTATATCTGCTAACTCGTATATATGCTTGCTGGCTACAGGAAATAAATGGACAATTAAGAAATCCATTTGCTTAATCAATTCTACATTTTTCTTTCTGTATATTGCAATAAGCAACTTCGGTATTATAGGCTATTTTGTCCTAATATGCGAACTACAGAAGTATCAGTTTTCAAACATGATTGATTTATTGAAGATGCATAGCTCTTACAGATCTTTGAAGATTGTTTGGAAGATACTACAGAATAGCAAAAAAAGTTTGAAATTCTGCAATATAATACAGAATGAATTTTTGAGTGTAGCTGCGCTTACAGTCTTTAGTACGGAATTTGCTATAGGAAGGTGCTTTTTTTCTAATTGCGAATTGGAGAAGCCAATTTCAAGAAAATTTATCTCGATAAAGTCATGAAAATTCAAGATAAACTAGTTCGGTTTTGGATTATTTCTATTGGTCTGATCGGAATATTCATTATATCTGCTAACTCGAATATATGCTTGCTGGCTACAGAAAATAAATGGACAATTAAGGAATCCATTTGCTTAATTAATTCTACATTTTTCTTTCTATACATTGCAATGAGCAACTTGGGTATCATAAGAGCCAATTTCAAGAAAATTTATCTCGATAAAGTCATGAAAATTCAAGATAAACTAGTTCGCCTTTGGATTATTTCTATTGGTCTGATTGGAATAATCACTATATCTGCTAACTCGTATATATGCTTGCTGGCTACAGGAAATAAATGGACAATTAAGAAATCCATTTGCTTAATCAATTCTACATTTTTCTTTCTGTATATTGCAATAAGCAACTTCGGTATTATAGGCTATTTTGTCCTAATATGCGAACTACAGAAGTATCAGTTTTCAAACATGATTGATTTATTGAAGATGCATAGCTCTTACAGATCATTGAAGATTGTTTGGAAGATACTACAGAATAGCAAAAAAAGTTTGAAGTTCTGCAATATAATACAGAATGAATTTTTGAGTGTAGCTGTGCTTACAGTCTTTAGTACGGAGTTTGCTATAGGAAGGTGCTTTTTTTCTAATTGCGAATTGGAAATAGAATTAAAGTACATAAACGGAATATTTACATTATTGGTATTATGCATAACACTTACATATCTATTTTACACAGCGACTGTAGCAACTTACGTAAGTCTTTTCAGTTTATCATACTAATTATGAATTTTTCTATTAAGTAATCGTGTCGTATTATTTATTTAATTTAATAATTTAGTATTTTTAAGCTTACTTTCCGAAAGGAAGTGAAATTTATAACACTCTACCATCATTTTGCTTCATTATTAACATTTGATATATTTATAACACTCTACCATCTCTTTGCTTCATTAATAACGTTTGAAGTAGTTACTTTCCTGAATTTATCATAAAAGTTGTTATTACTATTTTCATGAAATTTTCATAAATCTTAATTTTACTAAATTTTATGAAAATTTCATGAAACTTAGTATAATTTAGTATTTTTAAGCTTACTTTCCGAAAGGAAGTGAAATTTATAACACTCTACCATCTCTTTGCTTCATTAATAACGTTTGAAGTAGTTACTTTCCTGAATTTATCATAAAAGTTATTATTACTATTTTCATGAAAATTTCATAAATCTTAATTTTACTAAATTTTATGAAAATCTCATGAATCTTAGTACAAGTTGAAATTAACTCTTTAGTCCGACACTCCGGTCCTGATTTATTTATTTATTTATTTATTTATTTAAATAAAAGGTAAAGAAGGCATTATTTGCTGTTTGGTCTATGAAAAATGAAGTGAAGAAGAAGAATAGGAGAGTTTAGGAAAGATTAAAGCTTCCTGTCAATAGAAAATGTGACACGCCATTAGCGAAAATAGAGAAGAGCAACTATTAACTTTTTTTTATACAAAAGTTAAATATATAAATAGTTCCATAATATTATTTTCATTATACATATATAATGAACTCCGGTTCTGATGATATCGGATCCCAGAAAATGGTGGATCACTAAGATTAAGTTGGTTAATCGCCATATTGCACGAGTGATATACTGTATCTGGCAGCAGCCACTGATAAGGCCCATCACAGACTGGTCAACATCCATGATGGGGTCCACCGGATGATTGAACGATGGTGTTTTCTCCTGAAAAAATGAAAGTATTGGATCCGGATTTGAACCAGGAACCTCCAGGGTTGTAAGCCACAGTTATATCATACAGCCAGCCGGCCGACATGGATCACAAAAAATTCCTGTTTAAATATATGTCTAACTCTTAGACTTATGACAATATAGTTATCTGCACTGAAAGACCATGAAAAAATAATTTATATTTATGACAAT
This sequence comes from Olivierus martensii, assembly GCA_000484575.1. NCBI lineage: Eukaryota > Metazoa > Arthropoda > Arachnida > Scorpiones > Buthidae > Olivierus > Olivierus martensii. The sequence goes on along the minus strand of AYEL01068489.1, from coordinate 39,238 downwards.
AGAAATTTTATCTGTATATAAACCAGGTGTTATATATTTTGTTCAGTGCCATGATGGGGTCCACCGGATGATTGAACGATGGTGTTTTCTCCTGAAAAAATGAAAGTATAGGATCCGGATTTGAACCAGGAATCTCCAGGGTGGTAAGCCACAGTTATATCATACAGCCAGCCGGCCGACATGGATCACTAAAAATTCCTATTTAAATATATGTCTAACTCTTAGACTTATGACAATATAGTTATCTACACTGAAAGACCATGAAAAAATAATTTATATTTATGACAATAGAAATTTTATCTGTATATAAACCAGGTGTTATATATTTGTACAGTGCAAATACAAAATAGTTTTTTCGAATGGAAAACGAAAACAAAAATCGTTTTATATAAGCATCAATCAGTTTGACATTGCATTTTACATTATTATATGTTACTTATATCCCATATTATTAGAATATATAAATAACTTACTTACAAATCAGCACTACTTGCAGTTGAGTACCCAATATAAGAACTATGAGCAAACGTTTTCGGTGTACTTTATACACTCTTCAGGCAGTTCGAAAACGTTTGCTCATAGTTCTTATATTGAGTACTCAACTGCAAGTAGTGCTGATTTGTAAGTAAGTGTGTTGAGTTTAAGTAATTTTTTAAGCTATATAAATAACATCTGATCAAAAATCGTTTTATATAAGCATTAATCAGTTTGACATTGCATTTTACATTATTATATATTACTTATATCCCATATTTTAGAATGTATAAATAACTTACTTACAAATCAGCACTACTTGCAGTTGAGTACCCAATATAAGAACTATGAGCTAACGTTTTCGGTATACTTTATACCCTCTTCAGGCAGTTCGAAAACGTTTGCTCACAGTTCTTATATTGAGTACTCAACTGCAAGTAGTGCTGATTTGTAAGTAAGTGTGTTGAGTTTAAGCAGTTTTTTAAGCTATATAAATAACATCTAATACCTTATTTATTTATTTATGTTTTTGATTTTATATAAAATATAGTTAGACTTAAATTCATTTCTTCATATTTAGGAAAATAAAATATATGCGGGAATATATGATATTTGTTTTGAAACAAACAAGAAAGAAAATTTGAATATGGTAAAATATTTATTTATATTTATTGAAAACAAAATATTCATTAAATTTTTTTTATAAGAAGTGTGTATTAAATTAGTACACACTATAATTTAGAAACATGACTAAACACATGTTATACGATTATTATTTCAGATATACAACATGCTTAGTCAATGCGAAGAATCCAAGCTGGCTTTGTGCATATTTAATTGTTATCCATTTACAGTATTCACCACTTTAAAGGTGAGTACACTTTTATATAGATTTTATTATCTATCAAGTTATTGTCAGCCAGATATTTGTGCAGTTACAAAGTTTAATTTTCTTATGATGCGAATAAATAATATTTTTTATATTTACGGAATTTAATAGAAGAAAACTTCAAATGTTCAGCATATTGTCGAGAAATGAATATGTTGCATGCAGTATATGTTTTTAAAAACTTTTTCGATTCGTAGACTACAAATTTTCATATTTTTAAGAAAATTAATATTGAGCATTTATGTTAATAACGATATTTTAATATTTTATATTATTATTACAGATGCTTTTATGTTTTATCACACAATTCATTATTATATTTTCTACTCTGTACGGGATAACTTAACTGAAAGCATCTTTTGATGTCCAAGAAAATTAATTCAGTGAATATAAATTATTCGATCTGCACCAATGGAAGATAAAATTATATTAAAGATGCAGCACTTCACCATTTTGATTGATATAAAATATGTAGGAGAAGATTTTAAAATATTTTCAAAGTAATTAAATTTTACCAAATCAGATTCTGTGATATTATTCTGCAGTTTTTAAAAACAATGTTTTCAATGTGAAATTTTTGAATTTCTTAATAAATATTTTAAAATTTGCAATTCGTGATTGTTTGGAGTTCACGAAAATATAAAAAAATCTCTTCGGAAGAAGTCTATATTTTTGGAGTAAAATCATGAATGAAGCCAATTTCAAGAAAATTGATATGGCGCAGTTTGGCACTACAGGTCCTTGTGCCAACCAACCAATCAAGAAAATTTATCAGGAAGAAATTATAAAAATTCAAGATACTCTAGTTCTCTCTTGGATTATTATTATCCATCTGCTAGAAATATTTATTACATTTGCTGAATATATGTTTGCTGGCTGCAGGAAATAAATGGACATTTAAGAAATCCAAAATCTGTTCTACATATTTATTTTTATATTTTGCAATGAGCAAACTCGGTATCATAGGTTGTTTTTTCGTAATATGCGAACTTCAGATATAGAGCAGGCTGGCCAACACTTGGTGAACCGGACGGTTGAAGAATGGGTCCCACACCCGGAACCCTCCTGAAAAACTGGAGGCGTGGGACCAGGATTTGAACCCGGATCCTCCAGGGTTGTAAGCCAAACCTTTACCAAGCTGCTCTCCGGCCTAATCTTGCATTTCATTAGAGTCGTGTTCATTTTTATAAAAACCAATTGATTGTATTATATTCACATATTGCGTGGATTCTTTAATGTTAGAAAAACGAAGCTGTCCGTAATATTGATTACGCACAAGGAGGAGGAAGTTTGATGGTGTGGCTTGCTGTTGGATATGGGGAAAGAACATGCCTGTCATTTCTACATGGCCGACTAAAACATACATATTATATTCATTTACTTTAATCAGCACTTGTTCCTTATGGCTCTGATCTAGGTGGAGAAGACTGGATTTTTCAGCAAGATGGAGCTTCCATCCATACGGATAGAGGTGTGAAAACCTGGTGTGCAAACAACAATGTCCGGGTTTTACCGTGGCCATCAAAAAGCCCAGACCTGAACATTGTGGTAAACATCTGGGCAATTTTGGTTAAACGTGTTTATGACGGAGGCAGATAATATAATTCTATACACGAATTCCGGGAAGCTCTTGACACCGTCTGGGCCAATGATTGCCAAAGTGAAATTCAAGCTCCTTTTGTTTTTATGCCAAATCGAGTCTTTGAGGTAATACGCGCTAATGGAAAGAAAACCTCATATTAATCTTATTTTTCCTTTACTATTTGTAAATGTCCTCCTACTTTTTTTACATATTTATTTTCAGTGCCAAGTTGTGATGTGATATAAATTACCCTTTACTATTTGTAAGTGTCCTCCTACTTTTTTTACATATATATTCAGAGTGCCAAGTTGTCATGTGATATAAATTATTTACTATTGTCTGTAAATTATTTCAATTTGTCATTTATTTTTATATCATCCCCTTATGTTCTTCATGAAACTTTTCATGAATAAAATCCTTTCTTTTACATTTTGTGAAAATTTTTCTTGTGTCTTTCTAGTTATTTTACAGAGTGTATTAGGCATTACACTCTCATATCTATTTTACATATATAGTGTTGCAACTTATTTGTTTTAATTTGATCATATATTTTGAACTTTATTGTTAAATTATCATTCCATCAATAATTAATGTTTTATGAAGAGAATCTTCTCTTTGTTTATCACTAAAACCTTTCTAGCACATTCAATAATTAGTTGATTTTCATGAAACTAAGTAGCGATCTGGTATCATTAAATGCTACCTCAACAGTACATTACTTAGCTGTCTAGCGTATATTTAAAACTGGCCAACGTTCAATTATCTGAAATAATTTCTTATTAAATTTTTATTAAATTTAGCAGAAAGGCTCATCATTTAACCTTTATCCTCAACTATTTTAAATAAGAAAAGTTCAATTTAATACGTTTTCTTTCTAAAAACATTGAACTATTTGAGTGATTGTTTTGTAAAATTTATCAGAATGGTAATTAAATAAGATTAATTAATTCTAATTAATGAAAATGGGGAAATGTCGACACTCTTTACGTTTCTCTATAATAATTATGTAACTATTTATGAGATTAACACCAGTGAAGATGATTTTGATGATTTAATTTCGTAAAATTTCGTGAAACTGTTATGGTTAAATAAGTAATAATAAAGCAGAAAAATGATTTTAAGTTTCGACTTTAAGAATGTCATAATGCAACAAGATAAGAATAAAAAAATATTTGTTCTGTTTAAATATATAAATTCTTTTAACAACTATTAGAGAATAAGGTAAGAAATTTTTGAATAAAAATGATAAAAATATTGACAGCGATGCAAAGAAATATAACAGAGAGCACGTATTAAAAACAAAACTGTAAAGATTAATTCACTCAAAAAGTGAACTCTCGATTTATCGATTTATTATTGTGTTTCATAAAATGAAAATCTACTTATTGCTTGTTACTCATGAACCAGTTTTGAATATAATTTCCTACAAGATTGTTCCTTAGTTCGCCTGTTACTCATGAACCAGTTTTGAATATAATTTCCTACAAGATTCTTACAAGTTCCTACAAGTTTTCCTACAAGTTCCTTAGTTGTTATTGACAGCGATGCAAAGAAATATAACAGAGAGCACGTATTAAAAACAAAACTGTAAATAAAGATGAAAGCAGAAAAATGATTTTAAGTTTCGACTTTAAGAATGTCATAATGCAACAAGATAAAAGTAAAAAAAATATTCGTTATCTAGGATGCTTAAAAGTTTGCAATATCATTCAAGGCGATTTATCTCTTTCTTTGGGAATTGTTGCATTTTTCGTCGAGTTTTCTTTAGGTAGATACCTGCTATTAAACGGAGAAATGCGGATGATGATAATATATGCATTTTGGATATGGTTGGTATTTATTAACTGCACCTGATTGGTGCAGTTAATAAATCCTCGCAATACACTGCATATATTAAAATCGCTCTAATCAAACTATGGTTAATAAATCCTCGCAATACACCGCATATATCAAAACTGCATTAATTAAACTATCTCGCAATACACCGCAGATATCAAAACCGCACTAATCAAACTAAAAAAGTCCAATGGGAATAAATTAATGAATCCTGGAAAATATCAAAATTATAAACATGTATTGCTCTTCCGATCTTGCATATATCAAAACCGCACTAATCAAACTAAAAAACCAATGGGAATTAATTATAATGAATCCTGGAAAATATCAAAATTATAAACATGTATTTTCAGAAATCGGTACGGGTATTATATTTCCGGGCTCGAAAATTTGCCACCTTTACAGTGCACCCCGTAATTTGGAGATACTGAGTCTAAAAACGTAATTATTTTTTACCGCCGAGGCCCTGTTATCGAGATACGGGGTCCCAAATTTGGGGCTTATCAGTCCAATTTTTCAAGTAATTTTAGAAGATAATTTCGAAATTCTAATGAATTTTGATGTAATTTTACATTTCGAATCGAATGCAACCATTTCCGTTGACCTATGACCTATCTTTACGATACTATGCAAGTTTTTTCATTTTCACTGTTTTATCACTCCCGATATATTGCCGGTAGGAGAGAAAATTACCCAGCATGCTTTTCGGAACATTGATTAAAGAAAACAAGATGCGACACCAGCACCGATATATTGCCGGTAGGAGAGAAAATTACCCAGCATGCTTTTCGGAACATTGATTAAAAAAAACAAGATGCGACACCAGCAATGAAAGAAAGTGCTGCCCCTATTGGCAGGGAGATTAACTAATTATTTCTGTTGAGATATCGGAATGTTTAGCACGTGGGTTTTAGCTATCGCCATTATTATTTTATTTTATCGATTTTAAAGTTATTTTATTTTCATTGTTTTTTTTTTTAATTTAACTAAATGGGAAAGGAGGTTAGTGTTTTTGAAGAACTTCACTATATAATAACATGAGTAATTGCAAATTGTCGTTTTCTAACTTTCCAATTAATTAAGGAACCTGAGAGGTAAGTTATTTTAAATATCGCAATGATAGTGACTCTAAACAATTACCAGAACTATTCTTACTATTATTTTTCATTGAGTGTAGACTGGAAAAATGGCTGAGAACGGTAAAACAAAAAACTCAAGTAGAAAAGCAAAATATATACTGTATGCTGTGATCATTTTGAAGAGCGAAACTTTACGAATATCCTGAAAACCCGAGCCATTATTATTTTATTTTATCGATTTTAAAGTTATTTTATTTTCATTGTTTTTTTTTAATTTAACTAAATGTTTAGTGTTTTTGAAGAACTTCACTATATAATAACATGAGTAATTGCTAATTGTCGTTTTCTAACTTTCCAATTAATTAAGGAACCTGAGAGGTAAGTTATTTTAAATATCGCAATGATAGTGACTCTAAACAATTACCAGAACTATTCTTACTATTATTTTTCATTGAGTGTAGACTGGAAAAATGGCTGAGAACGGTAAAACAAAAAACTCAAGTAGAAAAGCAAAATATATACTGTATGCTGTGATCATTTTGAAGAGCGAAACTTTACGAATATCCTGAAAACCCGATTATTGCCAGAAGCAGGACCAACTTTAGCAATGAGTTAAATGAGAAATAATTTATTGTAATAACTTTTAAACAATAAGTTATGCATTTATGATACGTATTTATATTAGCATATCTATGTAACATTTCTTTTTTATTAGTTTAGTACATTTAAATAAAAGGAGCTTAATCCATAATAGGAGGAAGATTTTAAAGTTTATTTAACTGAAACAACGTTTAAGAATTTAAATGTGTGATACGCCGTAGTAAACTCATTATATTGAAACTAAAAAATTAATAATAAAGTTTATAAATATTTTAAATAATTTTTTTTGTTAATTATATTCTTCTATTTGGCTTAATTAAATACATAACTATCAACACTTGTATGCATAATATTAAAACCAATCGTTTTATATTGAAATTTCAGTTATTAAAAAAACTAGCAACATTAACGGATAGAGCACCAGCGAAACAAGAAAATTGTGATAATTGTTCCGGTTAAATAATTTGCGCTTGCTCGTACTTTGTAACGCTAACTGCCACTAGTGGCGCTGAGGGCAACAACGGTATACCATTGGGTTAATGGGAGTGTCGCATCTTGTTTTCTTTAATATATGTTTCGGAATTCCTATTTGAAAGAAAACGGAGGCATTTCGTTGAAAACTTGCTTATTACATAATATTTTATTACATTTAGTATTTATGGTATAAGAGATATATAATTTAGGATTATTGCGATGACCTCAACTAAAATTTATAAATAAAATTGAGAAAACAATTTTCAGAGATTCAGGACATAAAAACAGTGAAAATGAAAAAGTCGCATAGTTTCATAAAGATAATATATAGGTCAGCGGAAATGGGTGCATTCGATTCGAAATGTAAAATCACATCAAAATTCATTAGAATTTCGAAACTATCTACTAAAATTACTTGAAAAATTGGACTGATAGGCCTCAATTTTGGGGCTCTGTATCTCGATAACGGACCTCAGCCGTAAAAAATAATTACATTTTTGGACTCAGCACCTCCAAGTTAGGGGTGGACTATAAAGGGGGCAAATTTTCGATCTCGGAAATATGATACCCGTTCTCAGAAACCCATTATTCTACTCCAATTACAGAACATATAATGAAAGAAGCAAAACTAATAAATTAAAAAAAAAAAGAAAATTCCTATAAAAAAGGAGAGATTTTGCATTTGAGCCATAAACATACCTTAAGAGAGTTTCTTCTTTTTCTTCATTCTTTCCCTTTAAAATAATCTGGATGGATCAAAAATGAAACAATAATAGTGATGCCAGTGATGAAGAGTGACTCAGCGAGTGTGTTTGGCAATCCACTTATATTTTTGTTTTTGGTCTACCCAATCACATCAGCAGAGAGAGAGAGAGGTTTGAACTCATTTTTGACCTTATTTCGTAAAGTTGCACTGCCTCTCTTCCACTGAGATTGGAAGGTGGACCTTATTGACAGGATATTTTACAATATTGGTTTTCCTCAGATTTCCAGACCTGGATCTTGCAGCTGTTTGTAATTTGATCATTGTTTCTTCTCTCAAGACATTGTTTAAGATTTGTGTGAAAGTTATAAAATTATTCCGTCTCCCCTCTAACTAAAGTGTCATTTACAGTTAAACTTTCCCCAATTGAATTAGTTTTTACAGATCAACTAGTTTTTACAATCTAGAGTCCTCAGTATGGAACATAAATTTAGTTTCCGATGTTTTACTACAAAAATAAGTTTATAGAATATTGATTTGAGAATTTTGAGTCCCCCTGTCGATGGGGGCCCTAGCAATTGCATTTTTTGCCCTTAGGATAACGCACCACTGCTTGTGTCTACTTACTTTAGGTAAGCAAGTTACTTAGATTTGTCTATACTCTTTGGAAAGTTGACATTTGCTGATCTCAGATCTAAGGCAATATACATAGACAAAGAACGAAATTTGCGAATCCAAACTTTTTTTAGATACGCAAGCAGTTGTGTACAGTCTATTCCGAAATGTTTTTCACATATTGCGGTAACAGACCGGTAACCTATCGAAGATGGATTGTAATTACTGGAATTCCATGTGATGAGCATTGAATTTTAGAAAGGATTAATTCATTTTCTGAAGAAATGGGTAAAGCGAGTTTTGTGAGGGACAGCTTAATTACGTAATTTTCATGACATGATTAATTCAATTTGAAGGTTTAAAACATTTTCATTTAAATTAATTTAAATTTAATAAATATTGAAATTTTCAAAAGATTTAAATGAAAATTAAGCAAGACTTCACAATTTTATTTTCATATTTTTTCTTGCATATTAATTAGGCTTACTTTCAAAGCATCATTGGCACTCAAGAGATTAAACTATATTGCAATAGATCAATTGATCAAATTCACTATATGAAAATACTTTGACTTTTTAGTCACAGGACTTGGCATCAAATTCCACCTTGGAAAAATTATATGAGGCTCCAAACCGGTTTGTTTATCCTCTTCTGCTGTCCTCATTGGGTATAGTCAATATGTGATATGTTATAGAAATGGCACTGTTATTAGCAAATAATTGAGAATGGATATTAAGAAAAACTAATCATAGACATAATATCTATGAATTCTAAGATGCCTTTCATTAGAAAATAATTTTTCTCTCTAGTAAATTCTAAGATATAATTGCTGTGTAACATTTTCTAATAAAAATTTATACTTAAATCATATTTTCCATTCATTTCATTCCATTATTAAACAAAATAGTAATGACTAGATGATGAAAATTACTAAATAATATCAATTTTAAATATCAAAAAGAAAGCAATCTAGGAATGTAATCCTGACTTATAACACTAAGCATCTGGGTTTTCTGGTTTCAGTTAATGTTGTTTCAATTAACGTTGCGATTTTCAGGAACCTAACCTCAATATTAAATGAAGACCCACTGTATTGTATTTTCATTTAAACATATTTTTTTCTTACTTGCCATAAGTTATTAAATCTGCTAAGTTATTTGGCTTGGCTTTATGCCATAAACCTGATATTCAGTATAAGTGACATGCAAATTAGTAAACTTTTCATTATTTACACCATGGGAAATATCTTTCTTCCTTTAGTAACAGTTTGTGTGTCATTCAGTTATCATTCCTAGTATAAAACAAGTGTACTGTATGTACATAATGCAGATACTATTTGCATATTTTTTATTTGTTGAAAGTAGTAGTGCCAGTTACTTATCTTCAATATTTCAAAGATTTCTTATGAAAATTATATTTTATTTTCATTAGTTCAGTGTGTGCTATGTTCTTCAAGAATGCATCCTCAAGATAAAATAGGATCTAAGTGTATAACTAAATATTCTTATTTTGAAACAAAAACTATATTGTGCCTATCTAGTTCATTGTACTTTAATCCAAAGCTTAAAAAAATTAAAACCTACAATATAGGAATTTGATTTGTTTGCAATAAATTTATCTTTTTTTCTTTAATACACTGTTTCTTAGCTGGGGTGAAGCAGAGTTAAATTAGATTTAACTCTGCTTCACCCCAGCTAAGAAACAGATATTAATTTGCATGTCAGTTCATGCAAGTTTACTAATTTGCATGTCACTTATACTGAATATCAGGTTTATGGCATAAAGCCAAGCCAAATAACTTAGCAGATTTAATAACTTATGGCAAGTAAGAAAAAAATGTGTTTAAATAAAAAATACAATACAGTGGGTCTTCATTTAATATTGAGGTTAGGTTCCTGAAAATCGCAACGTTAATTGAAACAACATTAACTGAAACCAGAAAACCCAGATGCTTAGTGTTATAAGTCAGGATTACATTCCTAGATTGCTTTCTTTTTGATATTAAAATTGATATTACATTAGATTTAGATTGGCACTTTATAATGTTTTTCAATCTGTCTGTTGTTTTATATAAATTAGTCTGATTACTGTTTGGTTGAAGAAAAATTTTTAATTTTTTTTATTAAAAATCAAGAAGAAATAAATCGTTTTAATTCAATAAGCACTACTAGCAGTATACAGAAGAAACATTTAATTGTAGTTATTAAAACGTTTTCAATATTTCTCAATATCATCATCAGTACATATTATCACAACGATAGAACAGTTTCTAACAATGTAGTTCTAGAACAAGAAGCGATATAATTTAAAAATACATTTAAATAGAAAAAACAAACTAAAAATGAAGTTCTTTGGTAGCGATATAATTTAAAAATACATTTAAATAGAAAAAACAAACTAAAAATAAAGTTCTTTGGTTAAAAATAAAATTAAAAGTACAAATTATCCACTTTAACATACTAAATTAAAATAATATATAGTAGCTGGGCTCTTTTAAGCTGCTATCGAACACAAATATCTAGAGCCTGGAATAGTTGTTGTTATAAGATATTATAATGTTCGTGTTAGCACACAAACATTATAATATGCTACCGAACACAAATATCTAGAGCCTGGAATAGATGTTGTTATAAGATATTATAATGTTCAAGTTAGCACAAAAACGGTTTTATTAGTATGTTAAAGTGGATAATTTGTACTTTTAATTTTATTTTTAACCAAAGAACTTCATTTTTAGTTTGTTTTTTCTATTTAAATGTATTTTTAAATTATATCGCTTCTTGTTCTAGAACTACAATGTTAGAAACTGTTCTATCGTTGTGATAATATGTAACTGATGATGATATTGAGAAATATCGAAAACTTTTTTAATAACTACAATTAAATGTTTCTTCTGCATACTGCTAGTAGTGCTTACTGAGTTAAAACGATTTATAGACTGGTGTTAAGCAGTTACGAACTTACAGAAAGTATTTTAGATAACTTCATACAAGTTTGATAACTCGCCAGAAGCTGTTACAGCTTGGATGGAATGTGCTACCACACCCACCATATTTGCCTTATCTGGCACCCTCCAATTATTACTTATTCAGGTCTTTACAGAACTTTTTAGACGAAAAATACTTAGTTTAACTGAGGATGTCAAAAATCACTTGGTTTCAGTTTTTGCAAGCAAAGATCAGAAATTCTATGAGCATGGAATCATGCTACATACTACCAGAAAGATGGCAACATGTATTAGACCAAAATGGTCAATATATAACAAATATTTATATACTATAAAAAAATTGTTGTTCATTTTCATGAAAAAAAACGAAATTACTTTCTGAACAACCCTATAGCTTATATAAGGTTAGGCATAATCTGAGTACATTGAAAATTTACATAATTCTACAACAAAAAGAAATGAATTTACAGATTCTTACAATGACTAGAGCAATGGCCAGGTGGCATTCCACCTAATTTTCATTTGATATTTTGTTATTTCAGTTTGGCAGCAAATTTGACAAGGTAAGAGGCAACTCCAGGTACTTGTTAATAAAATGGAAAGAAATGTAAATTTTGGTTAATAAATATCATTCTTAAACTCTTAGTTGTTGTTGTTAATTATGTTGTCGGCCATATTGTTTTGATTTGCAGCGCCATCTATATTTCATTTCTCTTGCGAATAATTGATTTTAAGGCAACTACTGTCATAATATCATTGATGCTGTATCTGTGATATGAAATTTCCAATAACTATGTGTCTTCACACTGCAACCAGTGTGTTAATCAGTTATCCTTTCACCTTCATTTAAGTGTTAGATTTGAAGCTAACTTTACTTAATTTGAAGCTGAACCATCCAATTATTTTTGTAAAGTTATTGATTGATTTACTTTTGTAACTTTGTTTTTGCTTGAATAAAATATTTGTTCTCTTACAGGATTTATTTATTTATTAAAATATTCATTTTTACTGCTCATTTTCCATATTTCTAATTTCATTATTTGTTAATTAATCAGCTAATTATTTATTTGCTAATAGGAGAATGACTATTTTACAATCTTCAAATTTGTTTTAGTTGTTTACAACAGTATTTTTGATTCCATTCAATGAAAAGCCCAAGTCAGGCAATTTAATGAATCCTGAATTGTAATAAAGTTTTAGTAAATTATTATAGTGAAATAAAAATATTACAAATAATGGTAAAATGAAATCCTTGTATCAGCTATAGCCACTATGTCAAAGTAAAATTTCAGAGAATAACAGTTGTCTTTTATTATTGGTCAACAAGTTAAATGTTATAATCTAACTTGTTGACCAATTTGAACATTGTATTAAATCAATTTTTTACTCAATGCAAGTAATGAAAAAACAACAGCTTACCATTTTTTATCATAATAAAGTTTCCCATCTTCTATACGTGCTTCAATATTTGCTGAGCCATTTTCATTTGGAATCTGATCTAAATCTATGAAATTTCAATAACAGATATACATCTGAAAATTAAAATCTTAAATCTGTTGGATAAAATAAAGTAACAAAAAATAAAAAATATAAATCAGAATCAAATATTTTATACTTACAATCTTGTTTTCTTAATCCAGTAGGTAGTTTCCCCTAAAAAAATTTAATAACTTATTTTAACATTGAAATAAATAAACATATAAGTTATGCAAGAAAGATAGTATTACATGGTTTTTGATAAATAATTATGTCATACAATATTTTTACAGCTCTTTAAGCAGGAGTATTAATATACATTTATAAATTACACTCAGATTATATATTACACAATTTTATTCGTTTAATCTGAAGTGCTTTCGGCATATTCACAGCCCTCTTCAGCAGTACAATCTTTAACTGATTATAGAACATCGAATGTAGAATATAAGAATTAATTTAAATTAAGAAACTTAAATTCATTACTATAGGAACAAAAATTTTAAAATTAAAATCTACAACATTTATAACTATATAATAATTTAAAACTACATTTAAAATAACATTAATACTATACACGACATAAATATATTACATTGATATAGAAAATTATCGTCATTATGGATGATGTCACTATTGTGGTATAATTTATAAAAATATATTAATACTCCTGCTTATAGAACTGTAAAAATATTGTATTAGCAGAAAGCAGTGTACTGGAATTTTGTAATAAAATTATGTTATATATCTCTTCTACTGAGAGAAACTATATATATATATATATACAAATGCATAAACTATTGAACCAATTATCCAGTATTATATTATCCTGAATGCTCAGAAAAATGGCTATGTTCTGAAATATTATAAGAGTGTAGAATGAATTCCTGAATAAGTGGATTCAACATGGCATGACTATATTAAGGCAATGCAATGTAATATTTCAGTAAGTTAAATTCTATTTTTGTGCATTATCATTATCATTATTATATATTTCAATCACTCAACACAATTCATTTAAAATTAAAAAGTAATATACAGACACTTATTGTATAAACTTTCTCTTTCATTGAAATAGTCCAAAGAAAGGATTCTATATTTTTATTTAGAATATATTTAATTAATTTCTTGCTATATAGTAGGAGATTAAAGCTTAGACTAGTGTTTTCCAAACTGTGGGGCATGCAAGAATTAACAAAAGCATCATTTTTAAGACAAACAAGCAAAAAATAAATTCAAAATGGTGTTGAAAAAAAATGATTCAGCAAAAGGGTTATAAATACATGTATCCAGGAACTTTCTGCAGTAATTGTTTTAATTAATTAAAGTCAAAAATATCAATCTGGTTTAGTGACTGAAAAAGAATTGCGAGTAGCAATATCTTCAATGACATTCTGATTTGAGAGAATTTGTACTGAAAAACCAGCCCATCTATTGCATTAAATATTATATTGTATTAAACATGTATTCTATTTTTCATTTTTTTTTTATAAGATTTAATTGTATTAAAAATATTACACCATAATAAATATATATATTTTTATGTATAAGAACTTTATTTATTCAAGATATGGTATATTGTTTGTAATATTAAATTGTAATAGAAAGTATTTACAAAATTTAGACTGTTATGAAAATGAGGGGTGTACCAATTTTTTTAATGAAAAAAGGCGGTCACAGACACAAAAAAGTTTGGAAACCACTGGATTAGACAATTCTTTCCAAGTCCATTCCAATATGTCCTAGTCATCAGGGAACATTATAGTCATTAAGTAGGGGACTGCCAGTTGGGAATGATGTATGATGGAGACTGATCCACCATGGTAATTATGAAGACCTAATTAATAACTCTGAAAAGGAATGATGAACTTGATGACAAGAGACAGTAACAACAGCATCTGTCCAGCAGCATTTATGGAAGCTATTCTACACTTGGCAATTAGGCATAACCCCTCCAATGTATCAATGATTATATTAATATATCATTATTTGATATGTTAATATAAGTCAGTACAAGTGATTAGACTTCCAATCTCCATATAACATTCCACCAAAAAAAACTTGTACCATTCAAAGCCAGAATGGGCAAACACCATTCCTTCCAACTATAACAATTCCCCACACACATGATGGAACTAACAAACTCTAATGAGAATATTGCTCCTAGTTCCAGTAGCATGGTAAAAAGTATCAACTAAACTTTACTAAAAACCAAACCAAACTCAACATCTGCATCTATAACTACCATATACTCAAAAGACAGGAGGATAAAATTAATAAACTTGAATATAAATTAAATCATAGGAAATAGATTATATTGGAACTATGTCAAACTAAAAGAAAAAGAGATGAACTTCATTAATTTAAAAAAATGGAAAATGCATTCTATAACTTCCAAGCAAAGTCAATAGACATAGAATTCTTAATAAACAAAATCATAAAAAAAAAAAACAGATCAAACATCTAATCTGATGTGAGTGCATGTGTTTAGATTATTTTTAAATTGTATCTTTGATTTAGTTTAATTGTAATTTTTACTATCCTATAACTCATGTTTTGAATTTTGTGATCTGTTTTTTATGATTTTATTTATTAATAATCCTATATCTATTAACTTTGCTTGGATGACTCATGTTTTTGAATTTTGTGATCTGTTTTTTATGATTTTATTTATTAATAATCCTATGTCTATTAACTTTGCTTGGATGGAACATTCTACAAAGAAATAAAAACATTCTACAAAGACCTGAAAAGATCAATAATTATTGGGAGTACAAATTAGTTTGGTCTGTTTTTTTATGGTCAAAAATGCATTTATTTTAGAACAAAATGAATGAACAGATTAATCAAAGTATTGTCCATCGCTGGCTACTACTTTTTCCCACCTCTCAGGCAATTTTCGAATTCCATCTCGAAAAAATGTCTCGTCTTTTGATCCAAGTTACGAGCCAATTTTCGATTTCTGCAAAAGAAGTGAACCGGTGACCTGCCAAATTGTGCTGTATCCATCGGAACAACCAGTAGTCAAAAGGAGCAATGTCTGGAGAATATGGCGGGTGCGATAAAATATCCCACTTGAGCGTTTCCAAATATTTTTTTTAGACTTTTGCGACATGAGGCCTAGCGTTGTCATGCAGAAGAATAACTTTGTCATGTTGTTGCTCGTATTCTGGCCGTTTTTCTCGTAATGCACGGCTCAAACAAATCAATTGTAGCCTATACCGATTGCCCATAATGGAATCGCCAGATTGTAGCAGTTCATAGTATACAACACCCTTTTGGTCCCACCAGATACAGAGCATGACCTTGGAACCATGAATATTCAGCTTTGGTGTTGATGTTGAGGTCGATGGCAACAAATGACTGGGCATAGTGTAGTATTTTCTCTTCTTGGGGTTGTTGTAGAATATTCACAAATGACTGGGCATAGTGTAGTATTTTCTCTTCTTGGGGTTGTTGTAGAATATTCATTTCTCATCCCCAGTCACAATCCGATGTAAAAAACCCTTTCTTTGTTGCCTTTGAATCAGCTGCTCGCAAGTGAAAAATCGCCTTTCAACGTCTCTCGGTTTCAGTTCATAAGGCACCCAATTGCCTTGCTTTTGAATCATTCCCATGGATTTCAATCGTAACGAAACAGTTTGTTGAGTCACTCCAATTGATTCTGCAAGCGCTTCTTGCGTTTGACTTGGATCTTCATCGAATAATGCCTCCAAATCTTTGTCTTCGAATTTTTTTGGCTGTCCAGAGCGAGGCTTGTCTTCAACGCTGAAATCACCATTCATGAAATGTCGAAACCATTCCCTACATGATTTATCAGTTGGAGCATTGTCACCATAAACTTCCACAAGCATTCAATGTGCTTCAGCTGCACTTTTCTTCCAATTAAAACAGAAAACTAAAACCTCCTGCAAATGCTGCTTAGTTAACACAAAATTTGACATATTCAACAGAGTAAAAAACAAGGTTTTTGTTTGAATCTCAAAGCGATATAAACTGAATATTATTGACAGATATCTAACCTCTCTGAAACAGACGATATCAGGTGTCACTATAAACATTCATAACAGACAGCGCCATCTTTTGAAAACGGACCAAACTAATTTGTACTCCCAATAAATATTAAGGCTTACTTCCTGATCATAATGGGTAATTTCAATTCTAGAATAGGCAGTTTTAGTCAGTCAAACATATATATATATAGGAAAATTTAGTATATATTTGGAAAATTTTGAGAAGAAAAATGAGAGGGGCTCACTTTTAACAGTGCTCTCAAATAATCATGATCTTTATATAATGAATATGTTCTTCAAAAAGAACCCAAACTAAAATAGATCTGAAAAAATCCTAAGGGCACAATCAAAAATGAAATTGACTTCTTTCTTGATCTGGACATTACTCCACATTTTGATTACTCTTGCATGATGCATATAAATAATGCAAGAGTAATTAAAACATATAGTAATCCAGCACAGGTCAAGGAGATGGAGACAATCACAATTCTAGAATACAAGAAATATAAAATCATGATTAATGACATCAGAAGTCATGGCTTTATTGTGTCAACAGTAATTATAGGAGTATAATTGATGAAGGTATCCTCAATGTATACTAATTTGTCAGAAAAAATAATGTATAAAATAAATTTTTTGAACTTATATGAAAATAACTATGCTAAGATAGCAAAGTAAGTCAATAAAGACTTTCTTTAAAGAAGTTGTTGCTCAACATTACACAAATTGATAATAGCTGTTTAAGAATTTTGAAAATTACTTTTACTATTCTAAAAATGTTTTTAAAATTTATTCAATTGAAGATTATTTCAGATTATGTCTTCTATTTTGTATCTTATCATTAGATATTTATTTGTTGTAGCTGAAGATGGGTACTGAAAAACTAAAGACTCCCTTTACTTCTGGAGTTTTAAATTAAATGAGAGTTTTCTACTACATTTTTGCTATAGTTGTTTTGTATTATAAATTTAGTTTTATTAGCTCAAAAAAAAATCAGAAATAATTTATGTAAACCTATATATGCAAATCAGACAGGTGTTCAAGTTACAAACTCAATTTGTATGCAAATTTTGTTCATAATTCTGAAACCATTGTTATGTATCACTCAAAAAGTATTAAAACCATCACATATATTATATTTTGTAATATATTTCATAACTAAACCAATTAGAAATTTCTTATTTCAGGAATTTGAATAAAAAAGTTCTGACTATAAAATGAGGATTTTTTTGTAATCTGTGCTGTCTTGAAATACTTTTATAATATGTTAAGTAACTGTATAGCTTTACATTATATTTGTTGCTATAACATTTTTATTATAATATTTAAAATTCTTGAAGAATTTTTGAAATTTTCTGAAATTTGAAAATGAAATAGTACATTCATAAGTATGAAAGTTCATAACTAGAAGGTTTGTAACTTGAGGGTCTCTATATATCTAAACCAGGAAATATCTGTATATAATTCTTAAAAATAATATAGAATTACAGAACACTTTCTAAGATGTCCATTATCTGATGAATATTTTATGAAGAATATATTTTAAAAATTTATTACATTTTAATTAAAATGTATTCTTTTAAGATATTTCAAGTTATATTTTGTTTATTTAATAAAACTAAATTAATGTTTAAGAAAAATTTATTAATTAAAAAATAAATTTTTAATACTTTATTTAAAATCTTTAAATCTTCTAATATTTCATTCTCATCTAATAAATAATTGAGCTGAGGTAATAAATGTTAAAGAATATAGATAATTTAAATGGAATGGAAATTAAAATATTTGTGAAAGATAGGAAGTAATATACTGTGTTATTGTAATACATATACTACAGCTTTTAACCCAATGTTGAACAGAGGGAAAAAACAATTAAGACAAATTAAGATGACGGGGGGCACTCAGAACAATCGTATTCACCCAAGGGGGCGCTAGGCTCGAAAAGGTTGAGAACCACTGTTCTAAATGATAGAAACGATGCAAAAAGTACCTCGTGTATGAAAATACAATAAACATAAATGACAAAAATTCCAATGAGCAATTCATTGCAATTATAGAAGTGCAAATTACGAAACAAAATAAATTCAAAAGAAATGGGACTGAATGGAAATTTTGTAAGAATATTAGATAAATATAATAATTAAGTAGAGGAAGCTACGAGGGTAATTCAATAAGTTACAAATCGAAGTTGCAACCTTCATTTTTTAATTAAGTGCGGGAAACTCACCGCTAAATAGCAGCACTATCTAGTTTTATTGTGACGCACAACGATCGCTCTGCGCATGACTGCACAAGATGGTGGTGCTTCTGAGTACATGTACCACGATAGAATAGCGTGCCGTTGTGGGTTTTTTGTGGGCAAAACATATGGAAGCAAAGGATATCCACAAGGAAATGCTGCCCGTGTATGGTGAACATTGCCTGTCACATCAGGCAATCCATAATTGGGTGCAGAAGTTCTCGGAAGGGCAGACAAGTATCGAAGACGAACATAGAGCCGGTCGGCTGGTGGAGATCGCCACTCCAGAAACGTCAAGTGGGAGATCCTCCAACATCCTCCTTACAGAGAACAATCGTATTCACCCAAGGGGGCGCTAGGCTCGAAAAGGTTGAGAACCACTGTTCTAAATGATAGAAACGATGCAAAAAGTACCTCGTGTATGAAAATACAATAAACATAAATGACAAAAATTCCAATGAGCAATTCATTGCAATTATAGAAGTGCAAATTACGAAACAAAATAAATTCAAAAGAAATGGGACTGAATAGAAATTTTGTAAGAATATTAGATAAATATAATAATTAAGTAGAGGAAGCTACGAGGGTAATTCAATAAGTTACAAATCGAAGTTGCGAGCTTCGTTTTTAATTAAGTGCGAACAACTGTCACCGCTAAATAGCAGCACTATCTAGTTTTATTGTGACGCACAACGATCGCTCTGCGCATGACTGCACAAGATGGTGGTGCTTCTGAGTACATGTACCACGATAGAATAGCGTGCCGTTGTGGGTTTTTTGTGGGCAAAACATATGGAAGCAAAGGATATCCACAAGGAAATGCTGCCCGTGTATGGTGAACATTGCCTATCACGTCAGGCAATCCATAATTGGGTGCAGAAGTTCTCAGAAGGGCGAACAAGTATCGAAGACGAACATAGAGCCGGTCGCCGGTGGAGATCACCACGTCAGAAACGTTGCAGCGCGTCGAAGACATCATCCGAGCAGAGAGGAGGGTAACTATCGACGCTGTAGCAACCACTATTGGTTGTTCACGTGACCAGGCTTACAACATAAGGGGTGTTGCTGTTGCATGACAATGCCCGTCCTCATAGTGCCAATCAGACCACAGCGACGCTGAGGTCATTCAACTGGGAGGTCCTCCAACATCCACCTTATGAAGATCGCTACACCAGAAACGTCAAGTGGGAGGTCCTCCAACATCCACCTTACAGCCTGAACCTCGCCCCCGCAATTTCCACTTGTTTGGCCCTTTGAAACATCATCTTTCAGGAGAACGCTTTCCTGACGATGAAGCAGGTTGAAAGAGCAGTGCGAGTGTGGTTCCAACAGCAACAAAAAGAATTTTACGCCACAGGTTTCCAGGGACTTGTGAAACGGTGGGACAAGTGCTTAAATTTGTATGGAGATTATGTTGAAAAATAAATGTTGTTTGTATGTCATTATCTCCATTCATTTCTTTTCAATCACAATTTGTAACTTACTTATTGAATTGCCCTCGTAGTATTCAAAGAGAAATCAGTGTATTTATTAAAATAATTTATTGTAGTAAAAAATATATTATTAGTTTTATAGAAAATGCTTGTGAAGAAATAAATGCATTTTGGAGGATCTCTCTTCCTCCATTCATTTCTTTTCAATCACGATTTGTAACTTACTTATTGAATCGCCCTCGTACATAACTCATTGACTATCCTACTAGTTGCTCTGGTAGTAGTCAATCATTCTTCTTCTTCTTCATCTTCTTCAGTTTCTGTTATGGAGGTTATAGTTGAACTTTGTCGTCCGAGCTGAGTAGTCAATCATTAAATCGTTATGTAACTTATAAACTCATAAAATTTTCATCGTTAAATATGTAAATTCATGAAATTCAAATACTTTAAATGCATTCACAAATGATTTTAAAATATCTGTTGATTTCAATTGTCAGTTCAAAAAATAATCGATGACAAAGATATGAAGTGTAAATATGCCCCTAACAGTTTTTATAAATTTTCATCAGCTTTATTCGATCTTAAATCCGGTTTATCTATAAATAAATATTTTTTATGTAAATTAAATGTATAGTAATACAGGAATACCTCGATTATCGCGATTTTCGATTTATCGCGGTTTATAATTTGATACCAAAATTCGAATTATTGCGCTCTAAATTCGAATTATCGCGGTTTCGAGATGTAGCCCACTACATATGTAACCAGAATTATATTTAGTCTCCAGGTAGCTCTCTTAAAGCACTTCGTTTTTATCCGAGGGTACTTATTCACTGCTCATCAGTAACTGTCCGCGTATGCCTGAAATACATGTGGACAAGGCCAGCTTAAACCCGGTAAGCAAACAATGCACCGTATCGGAGCACCTTAGGAAGGAGGAACCAAAATTATTATTTTCTCAATATTGTAAAGGTGTTGAGTAGATGTTACAAGGAAGCTGCATCGGGGCGCCGGGATCTCTAGAGCAGATATGGCATATGAATATTTTTTATCTTCTTATTTACCCCTACAATAAATGCTAAAAGAAACAAGGATGATATCAAGTATACAGCTATAAAGAAGAAACGTAATGATCAGCTTAGAAGATTAGCACGTTTAACAGATTTCTTTTTTACCTCATACATAAAATTTAATCAATAGATTTGAAAAATCCTTGGCAATGATCACCCATTTTACATGTATTATTTATCCCGATTATCGCGGATTCGATTATTGCGGTATTTTTCGTGGCAACAATAACCGCGATAATCGAGGTATTCCTGTATTTACTTTACTATCAATGGGCTATGATTTCCAAAAGTAGAATCTTAAGGAGGAAATATATAGAGTAACCATAATTGGGCGCTCGTGCATAGGCACTGCAGAACTGCAGCACTCCCAATTTTTCTCGATATATAAATATATTTATTAATTAATTTATATTTGCTTGTAATATTTGATTTTATCATAAGCAATCAGATACTACTATCTTATTTTGTATAAAAAAATAATAATCTATCTTATAGCACTTAGGAGAGAGAAGAACGTTAGCGGCACTTTGTTTATCCAAAATCTTTGTGTTTATCATAGTGCCATATTGCTACTCGCGCAAGCGTATGCACACCTTAGCACGTCATAGTGATATGTGAGCAAGTATGCGAGTTATTAGCGTAATGCAACGCACAGTTCCACTGTGGTTTGATGAGCGTTGTGTTTTATTGGAACAAAAATAAACAATAATTTGTAAAAATATTTATACTTCCAAATCAATGAACGCTTTCTGCATTGATTTAGATCGGAGCCTTTTCGATTTTATTCGTCTAATTTCATATTTCGACAATATCGAGTGGATTCTTTTTCAATGCGGACGATGCCAGCCATTTTTCGAGATGAAAGCATGAAATGTCACGTGATTAGAAATGATTGGCTGGTAGGGGGTTAGAATATACCTACCGTCTAACCCCTGCGTGGAGTAAAAGTCTCCTAAAGGGGTCACTTCGCGTTGGTGGTTCCGAGGTCCGTCACTGGGGCTCACCTGTGGGCTCCTATACGGAATCGAGACTGCTCTGACGGTGTCCACATCCGTCACTGGGAGCCTGCGGTGGGGCTCCATATGGACTCGGATCATCCGGCGGGCTTGCCCGCCTCTCGCTCTGGCTTTCTCGCATTCATTTCCTTTCGCACGCATTTCGTTTTCGGGGGACAAGTGATTTCATAATCCCCATAAGGAAAAGGGCAAAAAAAAAATTAGCGTGTTCATAGTGCTTTTCATGTTTACTCCGTCTCTTTAAATATTTGGACATTACAATTAAAGACATTTGTTATAATTTTTATTTTAGAACATTATTAGGGTTAAAACAATATTTTTCATGAAATAAAACAAGAAGAATATATTTTATTTTTAAGTAATTTTGAATTATACCAAATTGTATAATTTTATCGATAATAAATAATATTTTTCATGTTTAATTTTTTTTTTAGTTTTTACTATGATTTTGATATTTTATCCAAACAGGTATATACTGTATTTATAATGTGTGTGTATATTTCGAAAGTTGCAGCACCCTCACGATCTCAAGCCACGAGCCGCCGCTCCTATAATTAAACTTCCCATATTCAATGCTTTCTATAAACCGGAATGGCACCAAATTTGGTAGGGAAATTAATTAGGATGGGATTTTGCAAAAAAGTTGTTCATAAAATTGCTGATAAGGGAAATATGGCGCTGTGCAGTGTAAAAAAAATACGTGAAAAAAGACAAATGAATAACAGACTAAACTGAAATGAATGATTAATTTTATATGTTGCACTTATGACACCACAGGAAAGTTCAGCACAATAATTTTAAAATTAATGGAGAGTAGATGTCAGAATCTTGGTACCAACTTTAGCACACTAAATTCATTCATGCGCAATAGGTAGGTAGATTAAGCAGCCATATCACACAAGGGATATACTGTATCTGGCGGCGGCAGAGCCGGATTTGCATTTTTTGGGGCCAACGCTTTGGGGGCCCCTAAAAATTCAAATCAGCTACGTCTTATTTTAAAGGCTCCTTATAACTTATCAGGAACCTTTAAAATTTTACTTTCTATCTAGCACTTTAATAAAAACCCATTTTTTCTTATTAAAAGTTTATAAAAGTTGAAAACTGATTGATAGTTTTGAGGCCCCTAGAATTGCGGGGCCCTAGGAC
The DNA here is from genome assembly GCA_000484575.1 of Olivierus martensii. Classification (NCBI taxonomy): domain Eukaryota; kingdom Metazoa; phylum Arthropoda; class Arachnida; order Scorpiones; family Buthidae; genus Olivierus; species Olivierus martensii. The sequence continues at coordinate 15,643 of AYEL01068489.1, read as the reverse complement.
GCGGGCTAGTCGGCCTATTGATAAATCCGGCCCTGGGCGACGGCCACTTGTAAAGCCCATCACAGGCTGGCCAGCATCCATGATGGGGTCGACCATATAGTTGAAGGATGGGGTTCAAAGGGCCGGCAGGGCCCGGACCCTCCTGAAAAACTGGAGGTGTGAGAAACGAATTTGAATCCAGATCCTCCAGGATGGTAAGCCACAGCTTTACCACGCGGCCATCCGGCCGACCCTGCTTCCATGTTCTAATCCGTGTTCGAAGTGCCAGTAAAGAATATTTCGTGGACCGTTTTGATCAGTTTCGCCATATACAAGCGGGTGATTCGATAACGAACATTTTTTCGAAAGATTTTTATGTTCGGTTAACGAACACCTCACAAAACAAACTGTGGGACCCGCGGACTGACGGAATGACAGGTCAGCCCAATGGCTGCGTGGTAAAGCTGTGATACAACATTCTGGAGGATCCGGGGGTCCCACTCCTCCAATTTTTCAGGAAGGATCTGGCCCGGCACGTTGAAACCCATCGTTCAATCTTCCGGTTGACCCCAACATGAGTGTTGGTCAGTCTGTGATGATGGCGGCTCTATAAGTGGCCGCCGCCAGATAAAAATATCTCGCGGGGATATGGTGGCTTAACTAACCTAACGGAATGACAAGCTTAGGCCTTGTGCGTTCTTGGACTTATGGGTAAGGATGGAAGAACAAGGAATGATATGCTTAGGCCTTGTATGTTGGTGGACCTATGAGTAAGTCACGATTAAAATGAACTCGGAGACAACTTAAAACAAATCAAAGATTTATTTAAGAAGATAAGAGAGAAATTTTAGAATTTTTTGGTCTTAGAATGGCACCCATACCAGGTGTCAATAGGCTTACGGATCTCTACAACGACAATGCTATTAACCACTTCCGAAAATCCTGAAGGAGAAAGAAAAGCAATAGATATTGGACAGATTCTTTATCGGAAAATAAATGAGAGAAAAGCAATCGATATTGGGCAGGTTCTTTATCGGAAAATAAACCTATATAGATGAAAATGCAAGACTATGTATGTATATATTATTGTTATTACATAAAATGAAAATGCAAGATTATGTATGTATATATTATTGTTATTACATATAAATAAAATGTAGTAAAAATTATATAATTTTTATTTATGTCTTTTGGGTCTCCGGAATGAATTAATCAAATTCCCATTAAAACTTATGGTAAATCGATGATCGGTTAACGAACATTGTCTTGAAACGGATTATGTTCGTTAACTGATCACCCACTTTATAGATCTATTCGAAGTATTTGGACCTCTTCTCCATGGAGATCGCTTTGATGTAAACCACATTCAGGTGGTATATTTATGTGCTCTGCTGGTCTAAAAATGGAGACTGCAGCCATTCCCGACTACACGACTTGCTTCAGATTATTAAAATATTTAAATGAATTATATTTTTTATTTTTCAAATTTGTTATAATAATAAAATTTTATTTGATATAATACTTTTATTAAATTTTATATCGATTATATTAATTTGCGTAAAATCTAAAAAAGTTAAAGAATAGAAAGTTGAAAGAAATCCTCATCGATATCATTATACAGTACATCATTGAAAAATTTAAAAAAGCTATATAATTATTTATATAAAGTTGGATAGTTTCGATATATATATATAATTTATTTATTTTAAAATACAGTGGATTCCACTTAATTGGGATAGATGCGTAATTGGGCCAAATCTCAAAGAACGGAAACCAAACTAATAAACTAATACATAATTTAAACGCTTAACTGGAACAGTAGCAGAAAAGGAATTTTCAATTTTTGATACATAGTATTTTAGGGATTTTTCGAAAATATGGCTACACATACATACACTTATGTTTACCAAGATGTCAAGAAAGGATTTTACACTCAAAATTGCTTTGCTGAATAAAATTAAAAGCCAGCCATTTAATATAATCGGGACTCGCTGAAAATAAACCAAAATCTACCATAGCATGTCTCCTACAACAAGAAAATCAAGAATAAACCAAAATCTACCATAGCGTGCCATAGTAGACTCCTGATATAACTGTTGTACTAAAATTTACCATAGCACGTTTTCCTACAACAAGAAAATCAACTGTGTGAGGAGTGGGCATTACAGAAAGTAATTCTAGGCCATGGTAGATTCGCTGAAATAAACCAAAATCTACCATAGATGCGTCTTAAAAAGAAAATCAACTGCGTAAGGAGTGGGCATTACAGAAAGAAATTAAAAGAAAATCAACTGCATAAGGAGTGGGCATTACAGAAAGAAATTCCTAATCAACTGCGTAAGGAGTGGGCATTACAGAAAGAAATTCCAGAAACATCGAAAAGAAAGCAGAGTGGGCATTACAGAAAGAAATTCCAGGAACATCCAAAAGAAAGCGTAATGGAAAGGATCCAGAAGTCGGAGGAGGATTAGATCAATGATTTTCTATAATTAGCAGGTGAGGCGTGAATATCAGCGGCCTAGTGTTGAAGGCGAAGTCAGAGGAGTTCGGTAAAAAGCTAATAATTAGGTACCTATTTTAATAAAGCATTAAAATAGGTATCTAGTTATTATTATTTTACCTATTATTTATTTACCTATGAATTACATATTTTATTTTAGAATTTATTGCTACTACGTTTAATTGGGACAGCCACTTAATTGGGCCAAAATGCCTTAGTCCCAATTAAGTGGAATCCACTGTATTTATTGTATTTTAATAATTTCAGCAATAACTTATAATGTTGAATGAAACTGATAAAATTGTTAGTTCATTTTGATATTTTTCAATAGTATCATTATACAGTAGTTTTAATTATCATCATTTTTTGATTACTTATATATTTTCTGAAGAATCCTACTTATCAAATTTAATATCAGCGAACATAGACTTGACTAGAATATTTAAATGGTGTTCGAATATCCATCTCCTTTAAGACTACTTATGATTAGTACTTTTTATAGAAACAGATTTACTTGTTAGTACAGTAGTAGTCTTTATACTTCGAACAGCTCTAATCTCCCTACCAAATTTGGGCCATTCCAGTTGTTAGATAGGGCTATAGAAGCTCTGAATAGAAGACATTTAATTATGTTCACACTGTATTTGTGGTATTAGTCGAATCTCGAGCAAACAAATGATTCAATTTTATATAACGAATTATTCATTTTTATGTAAAGTTGATTTGATTTGAATAAAACATTACTATACAGATATAAATTGTTTTATATTATTTATAATCAATAAAATTATATGATGCTATAAAATATTAATGTAAATAAACGAATTTTAAAAGTTATTTTTATCTTTGTTGCATGTAAAACAAAAAATCATCTTTCGAACACAATAATTTTAATACTTCTGAATGTTTTATAAATTATATTAATGTTATTTTAAATATAGGTTATAATTTTTTATCGCTTCCTTTATTACAATATATTATAAAGTTTGAAATGAAAAATAAATATGACTTTATAGATTTAAATAATAAAATAATGATAATATCAAAAATAAAATAATGATAAAAGTTATTTTGTTGCGTAGATGATAAAATAACATCAATCATTGGAAATATCAAGAAAACATTTAAAACTTGATTAGAAATAAAATCATATAAAAATTTTCTTCTTTTTTTGATTCTTTTAATTATATTACTTCATTTTTCGATTTTTCTATATCAAACAAGAGAAAAATCGCAAAATGAAGTTCAGTAAAACTGGAATCTTACAAATTATACGAGAAAGTTACCTCTGTTTAAAGTTTAAACCAAGGATTAAACGTACAGTACTATATAATTAAGAGTTGCTGGCTCGAGTTTTTTGTATATTCAGATGCGGGTTCGATCTTTTATAAAAAATAAAAAATATTTTAAAAGGATCAAGTTTAAGTTGTTAAGAATATTTACTAAGCAATGAAAAATTATTAGTTTTTCATAAAAATAATTTTTCATTGCTTTGTAAATATTGTCAATAATTACTATTAAATATTGCTTTCTTCATTGTCATGCAAGTGTCAAAACAGGATAGGCATTCTTGGACAATAATTGTCCAAGAATGCCTATCCCTTTCTATTTAATGTAATTATTAGAAGTTTTTATTAAAGAATAGGAATTCTAATAATGAACAATCATATGGCTATCAGATTTATAACGAACTCTTAATTCAACGAGTTGTCCAGCATTGGAAATCAAACTCTCCTAAAAACCGGAGACTCCTAGCAAGACAGTTTGCAGAGATCAGTCAAGTGCCACTCAATATTTTTTACGGATAAAACTCGATCTGTGATCTCTACAATTAATTTACTCAAATGCATTTTAATTTTTTTTTTTATTACCAAATATTTACGACATTCTAATCATTTTATTTTAGTCTATTTTCTTTTGTTAACAGATAGTACTCTTACTGAGTGGAAAGTGGCGGGGCGAAAAAGTCTCTTTGTATGCTAATACTAAGTGGCGGGGCGAAACAAGCCCTTCCACAGGCTGCCCACCCCTGCGGAGGAGTCAGCCGGATTGTGGAGGACGGGGATCGACGGCCGGGCCCGGGGGCCCGGACCCCATGATATTTTCAAAGGGTGGGACCCGAGACTCGAACCCGGGTCCTTCAGAATGGAAAGCCGAAGCGTTTCCACGCGGCCAATCCGGCCGACTATTTTAGTCTATTGTCCAAAAGAAATGGAGGCTTATAAAATTGGGCTGTTTGTCTGTTCCCCAATAACTTTTGAATTAGCAGATTTTTATAATAAAATTTAGTGTGATGTTCTGTCATTAAAGGACACCTCGACGCCGCATTGTTTAATCCTACACGATAAAATTTCATCTTTATCACAAATTTAATTCACATTATTGCCAATAGATGGGGTGTTAGGTTGTAGAGGCTAAAGTCACTCTATGCTCCTATAGAAAAGTATGGACATGACCTTGAACGCCGCCATGTTCGAGACATCTAGTCTAACGCGAATCTTAGATATAGGCACCGATTCAAAACAGAATTCCTTTTATCCCGTTATATTATACATAATTAAAATTTATGCGAAAGTAGTAATTATACTGGTTACTCAGAATTATTTATTATTGTATAAAAAATAAAAAATGCCCGATAAAAAATTCGTAAATATACACAGTTTTTATAAGTTAATGGTATTTAGAGATATGGTAGGAAAAAAATACAATGTTACCATTAGTGCTAAGGAAACATAGACACTCAAATTTTCATGCTAGAAATTACACACTATAAATTATTGAAGTAACATTTTATTTTCATAAGTTGCTTGGGCAAGTTTTAAAAATAATCTGGGCAATAGATGTATAATATAAAGTACATAAGTTGTTTTAAAATTATTAAAAAGTAACTTGAACATTTGAATACATAAATAATATATAAGACAATAATTAATAAGTAATTCGGACATTTTATAAATAAAACACTTAATGACTTGAGACAGCATTTTTCATTCCTATACTTCGGCTTCCACATTTTATGTTTTCGTGTTTTTATGGTATCAAATTATAAACCGCGATAAATCGAAAATCGCGATAATCGAGGTATTCCTGTATACTAGTATATAATATATACAGTTATATTATAACTATACCTCAATTATTAGAATAAAATATAGTGTAATGTTGTTCAATTTTTAATTGAACAACATTACACTATATTTTATAAATGTTTCAATTATATTTCATCATGATTATACAACTCTTGCACAATAATAATGTATAATACAAAGTGATATATTATACAGTAATTATTTTTCAGTTATACAAATCATAACACTATACAGTTCAGATGATTCGTTTGATTAATAATGTGCAGTTGAAAAATTTAACAATTTTTTTTTTTATATTTTATTCAACAGTTGAATAGCTGTACAGTTGTATAAAAATAAAATCAAAATTTTGTACAAAATACAGAGTGAGTCAAAATTATGTGAACACTATTTGAGAGAAAGCATTTAGTCAGAGTTTTCGTTATACAGTCTCAACTGCCCACTAGCACGATTAATGCACATAAACCAACGTTCTTCTGTGATCCAATGTGAGATCGTCAGCCATGGGTACTAACAACCTGTAATAGAAAACAAAACAAAATTCAGATTGTTCACATAATTTTGACTCACCCTGTATATAATTGACTTGTACAATGTATAAAATATGTACAGAAATTCTATAACAAATAATAATCATAATCATATAGTAAAAGAAAGTAAATCAATTATTGATTTACTTTCTTTTAGTAGCTTAATTGTCTTTTTCTTATAGTAATTTTCTTTAGTAATTTATATTATTATAGTAGTAAAAGTAATTTTCTTTTTCTTTTAGTAGCTTAAGTACATTCTTTAGTAACATAATTGCTATAGTTGTAACCGTACAGGAATTATTCCTGTACAGTTACAACTGTAGCAATTATGTATTATTGTTATTTACGTCAGTATATCATCATCATTTAATATGATTCTGTACAACAACTGTTTTTAGGAAATAATAATCTGAAACAGTGATGATAGATAATTATGCACATTCTATAATAATGTACAACAACATTTTTCTCTATATTCACATCAATAAATATTTCATGAGCATGAAATAATATTTGAAAACTTTATTTGAAAAAATTTATTTTTATTTTTATTTCAAATAATGTATTTCTTTAGAGATACTTTAAGACTGAAGTCATTTAAAATACATTTAATATTAATTTTTATATACATTTAAATTATAAAAAAATATTTCAACTTATAATACTTATTATTTTTACAAATGTAAAAGTTATTGATAAATTAATATATTTATAATATTACATCCACATATTATATAACAACTTACATTATTACAGTCTGGAATTATTATATAAGTAAATACTTTTTAACTATGTATAATACAGTACTGCATTTCTCCTTATAGCGTTAGGAAATTCAACATATGATGCACCGAAAAAAGTGGTATGATGAAAACAGGTTTAGATTTGCTTAATGACCTTGTTAAAGAAACTAATATTCGTAAAACTTCACTTTTCATTCATTATACTATAAAAGAACCTGAGAAGTGTTTTAATTTGATTAGAATAATTGAAAAGTGAGTAAATCTATCTAGATCAGCGTTTCTCAAACTATGGGTCGCGACCCATAGTTAGCATTAGTTAGCATACCATAGTACCCATAGTTAGCATTTCGCTTCGCGACCCCAAATGGGGTCGCGAAGCGAAGTGCTGGGGTCGCAAAAATTAAATTCAAACGCTTGAATTTCAGTTTATATGTAATTTCAGAAACGTCCAATATTTAACCTATGACAACATATGAATTTTCAGTGTAACTAACGCCCAATATTTAACGTATGACAACATATGTATTTTCAGTGTAGTTTCAGTTTATATGTAATTTCACAAATGCCCAATATTTAACGTATGATAGCTTATGAATTTTCAGTGTAGTTGTCTCCAATATTTAACGTATGACAACATATGAATTTTCGGTGTGGTTGGTTGGCCAATATTTAACGTACGACAACATATGTATTTTCAGTGTAGTTGGCTGATCATCTTAATAAGTGTGTAAATGATTTATGTACTTGTATGTTTTATTTCATATTTAATATCTGGGAAATGATTTATATACTTGTATGTTTTATTTCATATTTAATACCTGGGATCGCATGTACTTGTATGTTTTATTTCATATTTAATACCTGGGGTCACGAAAAAGATTTGTATGTTTTATTTTATATTTAATACCTGGGGTCGCGAAAAATCTCGTCATGAAAAATGGGGTTGTGAATGAAAAAAGTTTGAGAAGCGCTGATCTAGATAATACAGAAAATACTGTATTTAAAAAGTACAAGTATTAATAACCATTTAATCAATGAATCTCACTTTAATTTTTGTAAAGGATGGATTTACGTTTCGTTTTTATATTGGGCATATTCCTTTATATGATCAGATATAAATTAATATAAATTTTATAATTTGATCAATTATTTTAAATTTTATTTAAATTTATTCTTTTTTTAGTGAAGTAGTTTCGTTGACTTGTTTAGCATGTGATGAGGAAAACTGCGATAAAAAGACAGAGGAAGACTGTCCTGTCGGTCTTACTTATGATGTTTGTGGTTGTTGCCGAATATGTGCTAAGGTAAGAATTTTATTATGAGAAAATGAAGAAATTCCGATTTCTATACATTTGGCAAAATAATTTTGGAACGTTAATAAATTGAAATACTACACTGTATAAGAATACTATAATATGAACCGTTCACAAGCCAAATCGATTAACTCCACTTTTTAAAATTTTTAAAATATTAGTGTCACAGTAATTGGTTACTCTTAACTATTTATAATAAAAATAAATTTTCCTAATAGTTAGGCTTGACATCACTAAATGACAAAATTTTTTTGGCCTTTGAAAAATAAATAATTTATTTCAGAAGCCAATTCGATTAACTCCATATTCTAAGGTAAATCGTGGCAATAATGAAATTCAAATGTTTATATGTGTCGTATTATGCTTAAAACATTTTTTGAATTTACCCTTCAAAGTTAGAATTATATTTTGACATCTTTTAAAATCACTAAATTGGAAGGATCGATTGAGAGACGTGTAGGATAGGTGCGATACCACTTACATGAAAGTTTTGGCTAACCAATTTTTATTCAATAATTTTTTTGGTTTTAGTCAAGATCTTTCTTTAGTCGTCTAGGATATAACAATAAGAATTTAGTTACGTAATTTTTTTTATACAATACTGTATATTAGATGATAACGGCAGGGTTCAATTTTGTCATAAAAATAATTAATCGATTACTATTATATGTGGATATTAATAGAATAACGCCTTTGTAAAAATAAATAATTTATTATATTAAACAAAGTAAAAGATGATTAAATGCAAAAATAATGAGAGTCTGGGGACAAAAAAATCAACAAAAAAATCTTATTTTTACCTTGAAGTTTTATTGTTGTTAATATTTTAACTTATTCCCTTGATAAAACACGGTATGCAAGCGAGACTCGAACTTACAACGTTCAACTCTGCAGGGAGGAACCTAAGCCACCACGCCGCCGCTTTGGTTGAAATATCTGCAGTTTTTAGGCAGATAGGCAGTGCGGTCCGGCTTTGATATTTGACCTCGATTTTTTTAATAACGAAGGCATAATGACCTAAACTATTTTGCAGGAGTCACTTTTCGATGGCCCCCAACCTGTAGGTTAAAGCCGATTGAAATCGGTGGGACGGAGTTGTCCTCTGACATTTCAAGAGTTCAGTTCTCGTTTTTTTAACAAAGAATAACTCTAAAACGAAACAACCTACCTTAATACGGTAAAAAGAATTTTATAGTAAATTTGTTCTTAATTCTGCTAGTGCCAATTAGGGTGCGTAAATAAACTTCAAAACGTTTTTAACTTGTACGTATACTCTACCCCGTTTTCGGGAAGTGCGGGATAAGCTACTTGTAAAATTTTGTCGCAAATATAAAATTTTCAAAAATGATTTAAACGGTATTAGCTGTGGAATGCCATTGTTAACGACCCTGCCAAATATCTATACGATAGGTTGAAATACCTTCGTTTAAATTCCAACTTTGTAAAAACCGCTGTGAACTTACCCCACTCCGTCTTATAATTTTATTTCAGTTGTTTTAGAATACAGTATGATATAATATTTTCAAAAACTTTATTCATAGTTGAAAAACATTGAAGCGTTCAATTAATCTATTACACGGCATATCCCAGTGGCATGTGGTAGTATGCTTAGTTTTTTGCAGAAGAGATCTTTACCACATTTTCCTTTCATGTCCCAAGTTCCTCCACAGATTTCACCTTCTTTCTACGTAAAATATATAGAAAAAATGAATAATTTAAATATAAGAAATATCAATTAATTAGAGAAAGACAAATCTACTTTTCCGCAAACAAGGCAGCAATTGCATATATCTGTCACTCTACCAGCAGGACAGTTTTCTTCTTCTACGTTATTGCACTCATATGTGCCACATACTCGGCATTTCAGTGCATTAACATTATGTGTATAAAAAGTTATCTTAGAAATCATTTCAAATAGAATTAAATAACATAAATAATAATTATTTACCACATGAAGAAGCCTACAGCTAGAAAAATACAGAGAACAATTTATAAAAATAATTTAGCTATTTAGAAAACAAAATAATTATTTAATATAAAAGTACACATTTAAAATTATAGTATTCTATATGAAATAATGAATTTTATCATTACTATAGTCATCAGTGTTTTGTATTGTATAAAAATTAATTTGGTTATAAAAAATATTTTATTTATTCATAAAATATATCATTTTAAATGTTATAATGTTAAAAAAATGTAATATATTATGGGTAATCAAATGCCAAGCTCTAGCAACAAAGTGTTCTTTGATTTTGTTTGATTTTTTCAAATGTATTAAATATATAGCATCAATAATATCTTAAGATTCAAATAAAAATATATGCTGATTTACATATTTTTTATTACTTATTTCAAATTTAAATATGACTGACATATTTCAAAAAATGCGTGTCTATAAATCTTCATATTTATATTCTTTATAGTACAAGTGCTTGTATAATTATGAGCATATACACTTATAAATATGAAATTTCATTTTCAAATTTCACAAAATTTCAAAAGCTCCAACAGTTTTAAGTCGTATAAATAGCAAAATACTTCATTAATCAATATAATGTAAAATTATAAAATTAGTTAATATATTATGACAGTATTTCAAGATAGTGGCAATTACACCAAAAATTCCTTGGTTTATATTTGAAAATTTTCATTAAAATCTGTGAAATATATTACAATATACAGTACATAAAACTATTTCAGTACTTTTGGAGAAAAATAACAACAGTATCTAAGTTACAAACAAACCCAATTTATGAACTAAACTTATGGACAAATTACATTAATACAGATGCTTCTCTAGTTATGAAGTTTATTATATTATTTAATGTAAAAACATTTTTATGATCACACAATTTAGTATAAAAGAACCAACTTGATTATATTCAAATTAAATAAACCTAATTCCAATATGATATTTGCTTTTTCATTGAAGATAATTTGTGTAAAAATAACAAATAATTAATTATAACAACAGAACCAAACAGTTTTGAGAGAATATACTGTAGCATGCCTTCTATTAAGATATATCTGAGTTCATATTTCTAAAACATAGTATCATATTTCTAAAACAGTTAACAAGTAATGTTGTAGTATTTTGGTTTGTTTATGATATCTGTGGAAATATTTGTTATGTTATCCATCTATTTGCAAACATCAGCTAGTTTCTACTAGATAGATTTTTCACTAAATTTGGTATAGAAATTCTTTGTACAAATTTGTCAGAAAAATAAAATTTTTAGATAGATTTTTCACTAAATTTGGTATAGAAATTCTTTGTACAAATTTGTCAGAAAAATTAAATTTTTTTTTTAATCAAAATCAGATTATCATAACAGTAAATGGAAAAATTCAACTCAGAATTTTTACATGTATAGTTCCAAAAAAATACACTCATACTAAATCAAATTGGAAATCATTGTTATCTCACAAAATGTAAATGGAAAATTGTATGATAATTTTAACATAACAATGGTATATCATATTAATGCAATACTGGATAATGCAACAATTATGATTACTATTATGAAACAGAATCCAACTGACTGAATATGCAAATATACAGTTCAGTTTATATATACAGAATACATATACTGCATAAAATGAATTCTACTTGAATTGTTAAAAATATTTTAATATGATAATCATATTAAAATATTTTTTAGAAAATATACATATACTGCATAAAATGAATTCTACTTGAATTGTTAAAAATATTTTAATATGATAAATTTTCTAAAAAATATTTTAATATGATTATGAATTAAAATTTCAGTTAAACTAAAAACATTTAGTTATTGCAAACCAACAGTAAAACTAAGTTTTCATTGCTTATATCAAATTGAAAGCAACACTCATACTGTATAGAGTAGAAATCAACATAATATTTTATAGATAAGCTCTAGTTTACCTAATAAAAAATTACCGATATATCAATTTCTGCTCTTACTGCTGACTTTTAGAATTCAATTATTATTAGAAAAATGAAATTACAGACTTTTAAATTATGTATTTGCTGAACATAATTATAAATATTAGTAAGAATTTCAACGTCATTTATTAAATCAAACAAATCTATTTACAAAGTTATATCCTCATAGAAAATAAGCTGGCTATAGTATCTGTTCAATTTATTGCATTATATTCTGATAAAGGTAATTTTGGAAACCTAACATGTAAATATATTAATGCTTATCTATCAAGTTTTCAGACATTTATGTATTGTACTATTTTCATCTCAAATTTTTCATATAAAACTTTTAGTTGTGTTTTGAATTACAATATCACTTTTCATCTATCAGTATTCTCTTAATTTCATTGAAAATATAAAACTGGTATTTCCCATAAACTATAAGTTTTATATTGTTTATGCTAGAGATGACAAATCAGTTTATAATTTTATTAAAGATTATAAAATTATTTTACTTTATATTGTTTCAAACAGATTGAACATTCACAATTTGATTTCAAATATGGTATGCAATGCATTTATTTTAATTTTCTCTATGGATTATATTAATATTCAAATTATGAGACTAAAAATTTTCAGCAATATCTTACTTAAAGCACTGACTAAACTTTAAATAAATTTTTAAAAAACCTGATAGTAAGATATTTTTTTGTGATATTCAGTTATTGAAAATATATTAAATTTGAAAATATTATATAATATAAATCAATATAATATTTTCAAATTTTTTATTACATTAAAAATAACAAACACTATTCATCATATTCTGTTTTTTAGAAGATAAAGCTTACAAAAAAGACTTTTTTAATATGGTAATCTTTTTGTTTATATATATATACAGTGGTGCCTTGCAATTCGTCACTAATCTGTCGCCGAACTAATGTCGAATTGAGAAACTGTCGAATTGCGGGATAATATTTCCCATATAAGACTATGGAAAATTCGTTACCGGTCCCCATCCCACTCCCCCTAACCAGGTGAGGTGAGAGAGATACACTATATTATTTACTTTATTATATGTGGTTTGCTATTGTATAATAAACCAAATTATAAAATACACTATTTTATATACAACACACAATTTATTAGCCCTTGGATATGATTCCAAGGGCCAATTTATTAGCCCTTGGAATGAAGTCTTCCAGTAGACACCCTAGCACCCATAATCTTCTGTCTCTGTAGCCCTTAGATGTTGGAATGAGGTCTTCCAGCAGACATCCTACCACCCATAATCTTCTCTCTCTATTGCAAAACATTGCCACAGTTGTCCTAGGAACGCCATATTCGAGTTACATTTTAATTGTTCTACCTTCCTGCACTTTATCTGCAATTTTTTTCTTTGTCTCTTTGCTTAATCAAATACTCGAGTTACATTTTAATTGTTCTACCTTCCTGCACTTTATCTGCAATTTTTTTCTTCGTCTCTTTGCTTAATCAAGTATTGAATTATTCCCTCTGGTCAGTTCTCTTTGAACCCATCCTTACATTTCATTCAAAAAATAATAATAATCTCTGGTCAGTTCTCTTTGAACCCATCCTTACATTTCACTCAAAAAAAGTTCTCTTAGAACCCATCTTTACATTTCACTCAAAAAAATAATAATTACAAATTTTTTACTCTTTGAACCCATCTTTACATTTCACTCAAAAAAATAATAATAATTATCTCTTTGAACCCATCCTTACATTTCACTCAAAAAATAATAATAATTACCAATATTGAACCCATCCTTACATTTCACTCAAAAAATTAATAATAATTACAAATAGTGTTCTTCTTTTCGGAATTATTCCTCTGGTCAGTTCTCTTCGAATCCGCAAGTGTTGTTCTTTTCGGAATTATTCCTCTGGTCAGTTATCTTTGAATCAACTCACTTGAAAAATAATAATAATTACAAATTTTTTACTTTCTGAAAATTGTAGAATTAAAAATTAACATAAACAACACAGGCAAACACTAAATTATCCCAAAAAGAACTGACAAATAGCAAATGACATAACACAATTCCATGCATGCGCATGTAAAAAGAACCTGACAAATAGCAAATGACATCACACAATTCCATGCATGTGCATGCGCAAACCCGCAGACAAATAGCAAATGACATCACACAATTCCATGCATGCGCATGCGCAATCCCAATAGCAAATGACATCACACAATTCCATGCACGCGCATGCGCAAACCCATGAAACTGAAATGTCGAATTGCGAGACCGACAAATTGCGGGACGTCGAATTGCGAGGCACCACTGTATACACATTATTTTCAGCAATGACAGAGTAACATAAAATTGATTTTACATTGTCTGTAGAACTAAAGTCAAGGGCTTTTTGGCTGAACTAGGTTCTATATGTATCACTCTTTGAAGTTTTACAGGCTCACATTATCTATATTTTAAGTGAAGATAACATTTATTTAAAATAAAAACATTACCATATTAAAGCATTTTTTCATCCATGTTTTTTATTTTTATTTTGTATCATAAAATTAGTATCAAATAAAATTTTACATCATAATAATTTTATGTAATGTATTTTCCACCCAATCTGAATAATAAATAAATAATATTGTATATACAGGCAATCCCCAATTTATGTAGATCTAACATGTGTAGTAGGGATTGTATACCAGTTTACCAATTTACCGGTTAACCGATAAATTGACAAAAAAACGTTCGGTAAATTTACCGGTAAATTTCAAAAATTTACCGGTAATTCGGTAAATGAAAAATCCATACTAGAAATTTTTATGTAGAAAATATTTGTTTTAGATATTTAAAAGGGCTAAAGGGACATTGAAAATAAAAAAAAAACTCAATGATCTTATCAAACAAAAAACAATGTCTAGAAGTGTCAAAAATATTGTGTTTATAGATATTTAAAAGGGCTAAAGGGACATTGAAAATAAAAAAAAAAACTCAATGATCTTATCAAACAAAAAACAGAATGTCTAGAAGTGTCAGTTTCACAAGCAAAAAACACGAAGTTTGGAAACAAATAGTAAAAAAAGAATTAAAGTACTTCCGTCAAGAAAAAGTACGGGGGAAGTATATTCAAATAGTACTTGATTATTTAATGACCATTCGTCCAACAAGTGTTAAATCAGAAAGGGTATTCTCGAGATCTGGATTATTTTGTACAAAAATTAGAGATAAGACTTTAAATAATTTAAATTTTTTGAGAAGTTATTTTTAAAAAAATGGTAATCAATAAAATGGTATTAGGTATTATATATTATTTCTGATGTATTTTTATTTTTCTGTATTATTTTATTTCTGTTTCTAAAAGTTATTATTATAGTTTGTTTAGAATAACACTTTAATTTTTATATTTTTTATATTCTATATCTTTGAAATAAAAAATGTAAAATGAAAATCAAAATGACACATATTTTTAATCACCTTAATTTTATTTTTCAGGAAAAAATTTACCGGTAATTCACCGGTAAACCGGTATTTTAATTTTCATTTACCGAATTACCGGTAAATGAAAAAGTCGGTAAATTTACAATCCCTA